>JAFELO010002801.1:24871-54535 GCA_017140195.1 Eumaeus atala
GTGTCACATCGTCTACTAAATCGCTCAATTTGAGCCACAAATCGCACGGAACGAAGAGATAGAGATAGATTGTTATTTGAATGCAAAGTCCAAGTCTGGCAAGATCTAATCGGCTGGAGTTCTGCAATCACACCTGTATAAACACACACAAAACATTGTGTGTACTGTGTTTTTGTGTTGTGTCATATAAAAATTAACTGTTCTAATCTTAATATTTTAAATAATAAATGTAATTTTTTATCTATTTTTATTAATTTTTTATTAACATCTTAAGTCTCGGCCGCACAGTGTTCGGATTGTAGACAATCATTAAAATTAACATGCAAATCCTCAAAGATGTGCATCGTTATATTTTCCTATTGGACAATTCCCTTTAATTTATTCGTGCCCATCATAGTGGTGAGCCGCCTTGTACTGTTAGCATCAAAAGTAGAAAAACTGATCCAGATTTTCAAAACATGCTCTGCATGAACAATTCGCAACAAGTTACCGTCAAGGCACTAGAAACATTAAACAGCAGTAAACCACAATTAAATACCTGATACCACGATTAAAGCGACAGATAATCGGAATTTGTTGATCGAGTTTTGTCGCTGACTGTACTATTGTCAGTATAGATGTAAGTGAGGGTTTCTGTGTGCAGTTGCAAGAGAGCGATTTCGATGAGAGGTCGTTATCACTCTGCGATTCTACGGACGCCTCGGAGCGAATCTGCGGTGATTTTTTCAATACAGTGAAGAAGGGCCCCGGCAAGGTCCTCGTTCCTGCTATAGAACCCCCTCCTGAATTTCAGGTATTTATTTCTTTTAAATTTATTAATTAAAAAAATATAATTTAACATCGAGAAAAAATGTATTTTCTATCATTACGTAAATTATAAAGATAATTCGAGTTGGTTAGTTTTCTTAATATGATATATTTAATTGATTATTTTGTAAATACTTTTTTATCTTTGTATCTATAAACTTTTATGAAATTTTCTATTTAAAGAATTCTTAAATACATTAAATATTTATGCAACTTTATTTGAATACTTAAAATAATATGTACTAAGATGCAATTTATTTTATTGTGGACTAAAGCTTCTATCACTACTTACCAAAATATCTGTTTTATTTCATATACTTAATATTTTATAAATAAATATAAAATTAATTTTAATTGCTTAAAGTAAAACCTTTCTAATTAAAGATTCTTAATTTTTTTTCATTTGTAATTATTTCATATTGAATAGATTTTTGATTAAATAATTTTGCTTATATAGGTACTTCCAATTTTTTTTCCAAAAGTAAATATTTATTCTAGAGTTTCATTAAATAACTAATATAACATGTTGAATCGTTAATTAATGCCACATTCTAATTAAAATTTGATTGCCACAAAAAGGCCAATGTGAACCGGAGCGCTCACACAATTTCGTTTTTGAAATCTGTTATATTATATTTTGGTAACATGAATAGAAAATAAGTCTTATTGAAGGAAATATTTATTAATTTACATAATGTATATGTCGCTATATATATATATATGGCGCCATATATCGTAAATATAATAAATAGTGAAAATAATCCATCCACCCGCACGCAATATAATTACATCAAGCTCGGTTCAGTGCCTTCACAACTAAACCAAACAACAATATTATTTATTAGAATGTTTTGTGTAATTATTTATTAATTTTATGGTACTTGGATGGATGCTGACACATAATAGGCATAGCCGCTGTATTTTGTAAAAATATGAATTTAAGTAATCTGTACTTAAATATTTATTATCTTGTACATTAAAATAGATTTGACTACAGAAATGGAAAAAAAGTCATAGTCGCAGGCAATATTTAGACTGGTTTCTCCGCCGGAGCTTTAAAATTTGTGTTTAGTACTATGTTTATGTATATATGTATTTGTTGCTATTGCTATCAATGACTTCTATTTTGTAGGTGGAATTTATGCAGAATTTTATATATTATTGTTTTTTCGTACCCAATTTCAATGTACTGTGCCGTTCAATATAATGCAACTATGCTGATCACAAAATTATTTCCAAAACTTGGGCTAAACTTAAAACGGAAATTACCCACTCAATGAAGCAGAACAAATTGGTATCTATTTCTAATTACAACGTGTGAGAAATTTAGTTCCTTCTACGGCAGCCCTAACGAAACCATTGTATATTTTCAATTTATTAAAACACGAGATAATTTAGTTTTTTTTTACATTTAACAATAGAGCTTTGGTGGAACGCAGGCTGGTACGCCTAGTTTTCATGAAGCCTAATCTACTTCTGCACTCTATTAGTCAAATCAATTAATTGAAAATTAGCAATCATAATTTGGATTCATGAGTCTGAAATTTTGTTAATAACATATTTATGTGTCAACTATGTTCGATACCACTGTAATTCAAAGATGAATGCCACATTAATATACTTTACTACAACGTTGCGAAACCTTCGATATGAATATCTTCGTTATTGATTTGTTTGTTAAAATAATATTGAACTAAAGAATAAAATCCCAACTTTAAGATGGCCGCCTTCACAAACTGCATTTAAGAACTTAACTTTCATAGTGAACATTAAACAACTTTTAGAATAAAAATAATAGAACATAACAACAAAATAAATCTATTTAAAAAAAACGTGAGGGAGAATTATAAAATTCCGATAAGTCGATTATTTTTTTAAACTTCCAGAACTTTTACCATAGCTTTTACAAACCGCTCGGCTCATTTAAGGGTGCCAATTGAGAGTGAATTCCTAAATATGAACGCTAAAATAAATGTGGTCACCAGTAATAATATTTTAGCTGTACAATGATAATATGTGAGACAGATGTCACTTTCCTATGTCACGTTTATTGTTTACAACTAAAAAAATACATTTTTTGTGATAACAACAATTAAGAACAATTAAAAAAAATAATAAGAAAAAAAATGTCTAATCAAAATTGAATAAGAAATTTATGATTATTAATACTTACCATTAAACTAAATAAATAAATAAAATAATAAATTGATATACATACATATTATAAAATAGAGTATCCAAAGGTTGTCTGTCCGTATGTGATCGATACGTGTACTGATCGGATGACGGACCGAACTGGTTTTCATGCGGTATTCACCAATGGATAAAGCGATACCCGAGGAAGATTTTTGTTTGTAATTAGTTAATGTGGCAATCCATCCTGTGCTATTGAAGTGTGATGTGGTGGCGGATCGTTAGTATTACTTAAATATTTGTCTTAAAAATGTTAAGATACACGAAAGGGAACGTCTGTCGAAGGGGTTTTATAATTCTGAATGTTATAAAAGCGATAACATCGATTTTGGATTTTCTTTGCGAACAGATTTCGATATATTGAAACATTCAATTTACTTCACTATAAACACATTTACTATTCAGAAGTGTTATGCCTATCAGATTACAGCGCTATACTAACTATAACTATAAAACTAGAGCAATAGGTATTTTACACAATAGGAAAACTGATAAATTATGAGAATTTAAACATTTTAAAAATCTCGAGTATTTTTTAAACATTCGGTTTTTATTTTTATAAATACAAACCAAAGGAAATCACATATCGTATTGCAAATATCAATCACATTAGCGAAATCAAAATATTCCGTTAAACATGGCAATGCTGGCATGCATGGCAACAGAACGAGAAATTGAATGTAAAAGTAGACACCACATGCGTAACATTACAAAGATTCTCCCATCAATTTTAGAATTTTAATTAAAGCCTTCTGTTTCAGGATAGTCCTGTCCCAACGATAGTGGACTGTGTGCCGACTTTTGTTGGATCACAAACTAAATGTTTGGCTGTGTGCGTGCCTCCATCTGTTGTTTTTACCAATGATAATATTAGTAGTAAAACATCGAGCTTAGATTTTGCGATGACCACACATCATATACCGCCATTGTACCCAAGGAAACTTAAACAGGAGACACTTTACGAACGTAGACCGTGTCTTAATCATAGATTCGCAAGTCCAAGACTATTACATCTTAGCCCTTGTAGGACGAATAGACCTTCGTCTAGAAACTCCCTTTCTTCCCGTCTATCTAGTAGTCACAATTCGTTAGTAACCCAATTTCAAGTGGATGACTCTAGTTTTATAACACAAGCTATATCCCATGATACTCTATCTGCAAAAACCTCTGATATCACGGACATGTACAATGTGCCCATTGATAGTGATATATATGCCGTTCCTATTGATATGGTCAGACCAAGTCACAGCAATATAAGGAAAGCAAAGAAACCGCCAAGAAGCAATAAAAGACGCGGGAAAAGCACCCCTCAGAACATTGGAGCGAGCAACGTGGGGTCTGACCGTAGCCACAAACCAAAGGAAACGAGGCACAAAGATTCCAAATCAAAGAGACACAGTTTGCCGAGTTCCTCCTGCAAAAAGAGCGTCACGGACTCAGACACGGATTCCCTACACCTAACGCTACGCGAAATGAGAAAATATTTGCACACATTGTATTCCAGCTCCAGTGACTCGGAGTGCAGGAGCACAATGAACAAAAAGGGCAATACGATTATAACGAGTGTGGGTGTACACGTGAGACCGAGTGGCAAGGATACGGGCACTGCGGTGTTCTTGAAAGAAAGCAATGAACTGTCTAAATCTGTTGAAACCAACAACAATAACAACCATAGAAAAACGAATAAGAATACGGTTAGCATGAATGTGAAGAATAGGAAACACAAAGAAAATATACCAAAGGATTGCAGTATTATTGAGGATAAAGATGGGAAAGGGAAAAAAGGGAGTCAGGGGTCGAAGGTAAAGATGTCACCAGTGAAAATGCTGTCGATGAATTTGAAACAGAGTTTCTGTAATTTGTTTCGATGGCGAAGGTCGACTGATAATGACAATGTGGAGCGAGTTGATAAGACATCCCCGCCAGCGGCCGTTCGTAGAGCGTTGCCTCCTCTACCCCAATCGCCTCACGCGTCCAATTCTCGTCGCAACAACGAAGAAGACAAGGAGATCTTGGATTTCGCCACCTCCATCCAAAGGGTGAAAGACGTAAGTTTTTTTAGTTACTTATTTTTAGACTATAAAAAAATAAGACTATATAGTCTTATTTTTTTGAGCGAGCTTTGCTGACGGAAGTGTCCAAGTGCAGTTTCATCGGTTTCTATAATCTACACAGGGATTCACTAGGAACTGCTTCCCCGGCGACGCCGGCACATGTCCGGGATTTTTTAGACAGTTAGCTTTCTTATATTCAGTCATTTAAATCAAACTGATTTACTGCGTAGACAGCTCATATTACCTCTGGAAGTCAAAATTACCAGCCGAACGCTTAGTACGATAGTGCATTCGATGCACTTTTAAACATGTAACATCATTGCTACCGAATTGTATCTAACCTAAGGGTGCCCTTCTTTGATATGGCATTAGCGTAAAGCAACATCAAATAACGTTTGCATCACATGTTTGATAGAAATGTAACGTCATAAAAGAGACCGGCGTACATAGTACATGTTGGAATGTCACACCGAGGGTTTCATAACAACGGGAGGTACGACCCCTTGTTGTAAGGTCCTGCCTTGTTGTTAATATTCGTGGGGGCATGGTCATTATTTATGAAATGAACTACTGATACTAGTACGTGGTGCTTCTATTTTTAGTGTATTTAGTGCAAAATGACACGGTGTTTCATCGAGAAGTTTCCTATAGATTTTTTAGGTTATCGTGCGGCATAGAAACGTATCTTCTTACTCTTAAATGACCGTTTCGACGTACGCTATCCTAAAAGGAATCCGTTCCCCAAAAAAACCTTCGATCAGTCGCTATAAGAGGACCCATTTGTGATTTCAATAAGTTTCACAATATTTAAAAAAGTTTCACTATAAATCACGCGGTTTTTGCAACAAATTTCCTTATCACACGTTACATGCGGGATGGTAGCGATTCGCAAAAAGCACAACAAGACGTTTTAGCGTCGGCTGCACACGGCTCTCTCCGATTATCATCAGCTCTCGCCACACAGCTTGCTACCTGCGTGCACAGGGCATTAAGCGCTTTATAACTGCATTTAAATATACAAACTGTTATGTTACATAGAAATAAGTGTATCTAATTAGAAATGTACCATTAGTACCTACTAGTACATTTAGTATCTACAATATAAATGTATAATGTACAATATGGATATACAGAAAACGCTTTTTTGTTTTTGCGGGAAAATGCATTTTCGCACCGCCATACTGAAAACGTGTAACAAAAAGCGAGATAGATGTCGGTCGGAACAAAGCTTTTGAGAATGACTTGCATACCGTTTTTTTAGGGTTCCGTAGCCTGAAAAGTCCAGATACTGGGTATTGTATGAATAAAATTTGTATGAAAAAATAATCTAGGGTATAGCCGTGTGGGTCATTGGGTAAGTCTTTCTAAAGGATATGGAGGCTCTTCTAAGAATTTTTTTAGTTATGCCAATCCTTTGTGAAATGGTAGCTTCTAAAGCTGTGAATTAAAGTTGGGAAAATTGTAAAAAATTAGAATAAATTTTAATGAAATTTCGGACGCAAATTGGTTTTTGCAAAATCAACTTTGTAGATTAAGAGAGGTGAGATTTTTGTTCGCTGAAACGAAACCCTCCATAGGCAAGTCCCACTCGATTCTTGGCCGGTACCTTGTAGTGATGTTGATGATGATAATCATCATACTTTACTACTACTTTACATTATACTACTTTATAGTATAACATGCAATCGCCGCCTTTCGATGACTGTTATATATGGCAGTATCACGCGAGCGAGAAATACCTCCCGATGCTAGCACAATTCGGCTGACTGGCATTCGCTGCTAATTTGTTAAGGTAGCACGGGCATAGCTTTATTGGTTTACTAATAGTTCACTTTACGAAGTGTGTTCGCTCACAAGCCCGCATGGCTCATGTTGAAGTGTCGTGCCGGATCCAGGTTGGACCGCGTGTCTGTGTAATTACTGTTAATAAAATAAGTAAATAACTCTTTATCTACAAGCACACACTGCACAATACAAGGAAGGTTTATATAATATTACCACCACCAATACACCAAATCTAGAGGTATATTAATTAGATATAATGAGAATTGCAATAATAATAAACTAACTTACGAAGAGAAAAAAAATATGAAAAAGTGTCCTGGCAGCAGCCTGTCTCACAAAACGGCACATCCTCGGCCTCAGTTAGGATTAGAACACAACTTGGTCCCAACACCAATTTTCAGGACTACCATTCTAGTTCTATTTGATTTTACTTTGGCGGAAGCATTACATCGTATTACATGAGAACTTCGTATCTGTAACTACGAATAAGTGAGGAAAGGAATTTGTTGTTTATATAACGGCGCTAACTAACAGTCCGAGCCCTTTGCTGTCTGTATTATCTATATACAGCCGCGTGGAGGTTATGCAGACGCGCTGCACTTTTTTTTCATCAATAGGCCACTCGATGCTCACATGCATTTCATGTGCGAGACATGCCTCTTGGTCATGATGGCCTTGGATTTGGACTTGGCATTGAAGATGACTTACTAAATCTACCTGCAATGTATTTGTTAAAATGTCAATCAGGCTTGTTAGGACGTGCACGTTAGTAATTATATATTCAAAACAAGCCTTTGTTGTCCAGCAATTAAGCTGTCCTCATTGGCCCGGCAGAGATGACGCACTCGCCCGGAACCCTAACATGATAGACAGGTTTCATTTTAACGCCCTTGTTCAACGACTTGGTTGGACGACATAAGGTCATCTTTGGCGTTTGACAAAATTAATTGACATCACTTTATACCGCTTGGATGATCCTATCAAAATGATATCTATACATAATAAAGTCTAAGAGTTACGAAAGTCCGACCAGTTTATATAAATGCTGTATGGTTTATATTATCTGTCTCATGTGAAAATGGCTGCATACATTTTAATCCAAACTTTACATATGTCTATAAAACCCCTGTTCAGTTTGTAGGCTAAATAAAATAAATGGTTCGCTTGGAATCGAATTTACGAAACGAAAAACCTAATAAACGGATAAGGTGTTTTTTTTTTAAATTCCGAAACGAGCTCTCGATTGCCTTGATTTTATGGAGGTGTAGCCGCGAGGTGCAACATGTGCTGCACAAAATAAACAACGCGGCGAATCAACTGTTGATGACCGCAGGTGACCACGGTTGTCTTACATTCATTTGTGCATAACGATCATAATATAAACTTTTCCATCTTATGTCAGCGTCGTCTGTCACTACGATCTATGCATATTATAAAAGAAAATCCCCGAAAGCTGTTTGTATCTGTGTGGTCGATTTTGTCAAAATTCCCGTGGGTGCTTTTGCTGTATGCTTGGGCGGATCGTTAACTAGACCAGAAAACGAGTAAAGTCAACGAATGTAATCACATTGATCCATTTATATTATAAGCTCGCTTACTAGTTGTTCTACTAATCATCTTTTTTAAGGCACTAATAAGAATGAGGTCATACACACGTGGGGATCAATTTTGGAAAAATAAATCCTTCTTAGGCAACAACTAACACTTGGGCTCAAAAAAAAGAATTCCTATGCAAAGTTGTACTCCTAGCAATTGCAGTGATGGAGTTTCATACAAATTAACGAAAAACAACCCCCTATTCCGGGATAAATTTTGAAAAATCCCGACTTGGCTAGCACCAACGTTCTAAAATGGCCCCAAGCAAAATTTGAAACGCATAGCGCTTCTAGTTTCAGAGACATCTTAGACATGAGTAAATGAGAGTGAGTGACCTTTTGATTTTATATAGAGAGTTGTAGTTCTTAAGATGTAAGTGTTTAGTTCCTAACGAAGAGAAAATACTCTTATATAAATTTAATAAAATAACGAGCAATGATAAAACTTTACCCTGTAAGAGTACTCGTACCTGTGCGCTCTAGTATTTGAAACCTCTATTAAACAATGTTGCTCTTTTATAAATTATATAAAAACTTTGTTCGCCACTGAATTGAAACTAAACAAAGACCTTTCAGAAATTATTACTTAGCTAGGAGATACAGAACAGGATCCTAAGTGTACTTCGCATAAGTGTCGACTTTGATAATATATTGTTTCTCGCAATATAATTGCGGAGAATTATTCTACATCTACATATTGTTTGTTAAAAGTATAAACAGCTTTAGTTGTTCTGAGTAGCTATCAAGGAGACCCATCATTTTTTATCAACCCGAACGTTGAACATTGTTTATAAACCGTTTTGTTTTTAGTCAAGTAGGTGCAATAATTGACATAAATTCCCCTATTTCTTAGGTGCATTATCATCTTCCGTCTCTATTAACCAAGACGGACACTCGCCGCTATGACGGCGAGTGACCTGCCCATCGCTGTATATATATGTTTATTATTTCTGTGACTGCAACGCACTAGGGCAAAGATAAATATTATTTTAATGATAAACTAACATTTCTAATTCGCGCGGTAATAATTTATTAATCTTATGTGAGGCCTTCAAGCAATAACTCTAATATTCTGTTTTTATAAACTGCTATTTGGTCTAATCATAGCTATATAGCCAGTATTCTGTACTTAATATGAACAGAAAACGTGGAGATTGTATGAAAACTTCGTATGATCTAAAACGAGCGAACAAATTAATTGAGAAGTTGACCGCAGACGGAGTTTGCCTAGTGAGAGCAACAGAAATTTGTAATTCATGTGTTGTTGTTAAACAACTACTGCAGACTAAGAACGATGGATGTTTGGGGGGTATATGTCAATTATATTGAGTTTTGTTTATCCTTTATTATTAAAACAGTTTGAGCTTAAGGATCGCTTCCAGCCTCCGCGATAATGCAAGGCCAACTTTAGCTGCCGCGCGTGAGCTGCCCCTCTCGTTAGTGAGGGAAAATTAGATTGGAAGGGTGTTGGCGGCAAGGAGGACAACGCGTCTGCATCCAAAACAATTGTTTGCTGGTTTTTACGGGCGTCGGTAGTCTTCGGAAGGCTTCGATTGCCCGTTGGTCCTCCTACTATCGTCAATAATTATGACTCGAAATTAACTTTTTACTACATATATTATTATGCCACGTAGATTCTAAATATATGTATTATAAAACCGAATCCCCAAAAGCTGTCCGTCTGTTTGTGATGAATTATCTCAAAATTTACTGAACGGATTTTCATGTGGTTCACCCTTCCATAGATCGATCCCTCAGGAATATTTTCGTGTAGAACGTAACCTCTGATATTCACGGACGAAGCCGGGGCGGGTCGCTTTTAGATATATACCTAGTCTTGCCATAAATACTGTAGTAAAGAAAAAAAATTGTCTGCCATTTTTACATTCGCATTTATTACTTTTACAGTGTGTTAGTTTAACACATAAATATGAAACAATTAGAAATATGAAAAGCTTATTGCAAGTTCGGTCTACATTGGCTGCAACACATTCATTTATACGTTGAGGCCAGTTATCAATAGAAGCACGTACTCTTTCCATGGGGAAATTATTCACTGCCAATCGCATGGATAGTTTAAATGATTTCAAATTATCATCGCGTTTAGAGCAAGCCGTACTCTCTAAAGCTGACCATAAATCATAATCCAGTCAGGACTAAACGAAGTTCCGAACTTCATCAACTCTGATGAAGCCCGGAACTTTCATTTTAACCAAGGTTGGGTGGATCGAGCTCTGTAATCTGGTCCCGAGTCTTGCTGGAAGGAGCATATTTGGTTATTAAACATGGTGTTGTTAAGAGGTTTAACTAGCTTCTCAAGAGTGGTATCTTTCTCATGATGGACTTGTGCCGACGCTTTGATACCTTTTTCATAAAAATATGGCTCAGTCACTCCTTCATAACTAACACCCCAGCAAACCATCATTGATGTCGGATAATGCCCACGTTGCAGTCTGTCGACTGTTTGGGAAACTTCCTTGAGAGCTTTGCGTATAAATACGGCCCTTTTTTTTTGTAAAAGTATTGCTCAATTGTAAAAAATTCTAATTCGTACACAAAATTTTTGTGTCACCTCCCGCTCCGCTTCAGTAGTTGCTTCGACCCTATTTATCTTTAATTTATCGCCAGCCAGATCGCATTGTGCCTATTAATCGCCCGCTGCACAAACATTTGACTAATGTCAAGTGTATGGGGAGTGTTAAAAATAGTATTTAGCTCCACACTTACTTTGTGTAAAGCAATCACAAGGATTCTGTTCTATTTATCACCCCATTCCACTTACAACATTAAATGTTTAGCAACATTACTAAACATTTAATGTTGTACAAAATGTATTGGCGCCAAAATGAGAAAACACAATGAACAATCGTAAAAAAAATAACAGATTCTAATTTAAAATGTAATATTTTTTATTTTTTATTGTAACAGTAATTATGGCCCTACCAAGTAAATGTAGGTGACGACACAGCAAGGACAATATGAAAAAAAAATGTAGCTGTAAGCGGTAGCTGGGAGAATCTTATAAGTGAAGAATAACGAAATATTAACGTTACTCTATCGGAAAGAAAATGATCTAGATAAGCGCGGTGGTGGGACACTTTAGAAACAACTAATGTTTCTCCCAAGTAGATTCAAATACGACCGTGGCTAGTTCTCTCAGATTCGATTTAAGGCGTGCTTTTAAATGAAACGCTGACCGTGATGAAACATTTTGTAACATTTTATATGAATCTATAAACTAAACTATATAAAAATCTAATATATAAAAAAAAAGAGTTCCCCTTGGTATAGTGAGTTTGAAGAGTAACGCCCAACTGACTCGATCAAGTATCTATTTGGGGAGACGCAATAAGCTCCTCTCTTCTAAGCTTCCGTGGCGATGTACTAAATAGTTGGCGGGCGTAATATATAGTGGAACTTCTTCGTCAGTATATAATAATATTATAATTATCGTTAACAGCAAATTCCTCTTTCTGCTGGCATGTTTCTACGGCCATGGCGGGCGTTTATTTTCAAAGGTCTCGTTACACCTAGTGAAAATCATCTTCATTTTCTTAAACTTTTTGTCTTTCTTTGGTATCCATCGGATGGCTTCCTACTGAATATCGCCCCTTAGGCATTTCTTGTTCATAACTTTTCCATGCCACACCTAGTCCACATACTGTATGTTAGAAGGGTCCGCTGTTCAGTATTACAGGAGCGTTCAAGCGACCGGTCGCAACTGAGAAGTATATCGTGTTTGACAGTAACGATAATCGCAGTAAGGTGAAAAGGTACACAAAGAATTATACTGTTTCATCTAAAAGAGGCATGTAATATGTGGGATATACATTTGATTTGGTTGTCAAAAATTACTTTTAGAGATATTTACTAATGCTTATTTCTTCAGATAAGATTGTAGTGTAGTGAGCGATAGATGTTTGGTGTAAAGTATCGCAGTTGGTTAACACAATTAAGAAAATATTCTTAATGCTAGAGACATAATTTTTTCCTAAAGGAGACATTCCTTTATTCTAAAGAGAAACAAAATTGAATTTCTTCAGACTTGGGACTAAATGGTCCTGTAATAGCTAGAAGGATGAGAGTTTTAAGGGCTCGGAAGGACGGCGTTCCTTGAATGTTGTTTGTGTGTTGCAAAAAAGCGATGAATGATAAATATACAAGCCAGGGTTTGGTGGTTTTCTTTTACAGCAATTAGTTAGGAAGATGGAAAAAATTAGCTCATCCTTGCGGCTTCAACCGTGTATTTCGATTCTTTCATACGGCATTCGTCATTTAGGTGTCTTTGCTCTGTATGATGTAACCCTGAATAGTAGCATTACGATGCAGAATGGCAACGCTACATTGCGGCGGAATTTGGTTGGCATGACCGATGTACCGCTTGCGTATCGTGCGGTTTGTGAGTGGCCAGTGGCATAATGGTAAAAGAAGGAAAGAAAAATAACGCATCTGTAAGAATATTATGCGGCAGTCTATGGCATCGGTATCGTAAAAAGGGCCTGGCTGAACGTGCTCGCGCGTTCGTGATTCTGCATGTGTGGGTTCCCTTTTCTCCTTAGAAGTACGGAATATGTTATATATTTATTTCTCTCAAAACCACAAAGAATAACACCATTGAGGTTCCTCTTTAGAAATCCTGTAATACCATTGTTAAAGATGTAGCAGCTTTAATGTGCACAATCGAGCCTAAGCTTCTCTCGTACGTGTAACAGTTCCTATTGTACTGAAAACACTATAAGAGGCTTAACTGTGCTAGCATTCTGCGTCTATCGAAATGCAATTCATATTCAGTTTCCCCGTTTCCACATTTCTACGTGTACGTATAAAACTACTTTGGGTTCGCGGAGTTACATGTTAGCTAAAGAAAGAGCTTAGGATTAGTCGTGGAATATCGAATTAATACGGCATATCAATGATTCACGCACAATATTCCATAGGAATAGAAACAGGAATTTATATCTACAACATGTAGCGGCTGGGTATGTACAGTATGTTTGATATTGTTCGTTGGGCTCAGGTGAAATGTGGTTATCTTTCCATGTGTAATAACAATTAAATATTATTGTATCTGTTAGTGTACATGAGGTAGCAACGTTTTATTGATTTATAACTGGCAACTGTAATCCATAAATTAATTAAATGTGTATTTAGACTTTTCGATATATGGTCGAACCAGCATAGTTATTAAATATGCTTAGTTATAATCTTTATCTACAAATGAAAATAATGTAAAGTAAAGGCTTTTCAAATTCATAGTGAATGATGGAATGAAACATTCTTTATTGTACACTTAACAAACATAGAATTCAAAAGAAACGCATTTACTAGTGTTACATAGTGTTACGTTAAGAAACGATATTAATATCTAAACAGCCACTTTTAATGCATGTGTGCTCGGTCATATTTTTTATAAGGGGTAAACACCGGAACGGCTCGATTAATTTCGATGGAACTTTAACTGAAGGATAGGGGAGCTTTTTCCCGTGCCTTAAGTCATTACCAAAGCACATAGACATCCGCAATACAAGAGGCCCTTCAGATTCGGTTCCGGGTTTTCAGAAATGAATTGGCCTTTTCCTTGAAGATCCCTAAGTCATACGGTCCGGAACTACCTAGGGCGGCCGCAGTAACCTAAATTTAAAACATACATTTAAAAAATGAGACGAGGTAAACCAAACATTTTTTAATCAGTGTAATGTGGTTGAATGACCCTGGTGTGGAATTTAAAAAATAAGACGAGGTAAACCAAACATTTTTTAATCGGTGCGATGTGGTTGAATGACCCTGGAACTCATTCAGAAACCTGAGCTCATCTAAAAAGGTCGGATGACAAACCGTTTTGCTTCAGATCTGATGTTTTTCAAAAACTCTTTAGAAATGTTCAATAATTAACCACGTGTTCACATATGTTTACGGCTCCGCACACGGGCGCAGAGTCGAACTCGTAACATTTTCATGTCGACTTATCGTGCAGGACAAGTGACCTGGCACGCGCGCTCGCGCATAATTATCGGAAACTTAATTATTGAAATGGTGAATATGTATAGAAGAAAAACAGACGGACGCTTCGATTGTCTGTGTGAATTGGACCAATAAACTTCCTCTTCGCTTTTGGAAAACCTGCCATCCGCATTCAACCCGGACCAAAAGAGAAATCATTTGAATCCATCAGATTGTACAAAAATACGGGTGCTGTAAAAGAATTATGCTTCGTTTTTCATATCGCAAGTAAGTGGACTGTATATGGAACTTTATTTACTTTTGCGAGAAGAATTTAATACGATTGTTCTGTAAAAGTTAAGACTTGTTAGCCCACTGGTTTAATTCCGGGAATCCGAGAATTTCTAGAGAACATTGCTAACAATATTTGCACGTGGCTTCCGTTGAGTAACAATACAATCAGATTCCATTAATGTAATAGTTCCGTATCTTTGAGAATGACATAGAAATAGCACAACTTCCAAACTTTGTGCAGCAAATTGGAGTTGCTTTTGATATCAAATTAGAGAAAAATATATTTTTATTTCATCAACAAATGGTGAATTTCGTATAAATAAGATTGCTACATTGCATGCGTATCGGTCCGACACGCTCTCTCAACTTTCGTCATAGGTTCTAGTGGGAAGCGACGGATGCTTTTACGCTTTTCACGTAGTGTGTGAGGGTCTGGATGGCATGGGACCTACGGAGATTTTTTAATCTGCAAAACCAATGTCAAAAACTGTCCAATCAGAGGGACAGAACTACAGTGAAATTGCGCAGGAGACCTATTCTTGTTTCACACTATTTCAGCAGCCGGAGGACGGCGCCCACTATCGGACATAGGCTCCTAGAGCGCCAAAGATCACGGTCACGAGCCATTTGCAAACAGCGGCTTCACGCCACCAAGTCTGTCCATGTGGTAGAGAGGCCGTCCAATGCTGCGTCTTTCGGAGCGAGGCCGCCACTCGTGAACCTTTTTTCCGCTATTATGGGTTATGCCAGCAATATGTGTATGATTCTATTTACATTTATTTCTTACTGCGCGGCCCCATATCATTACTTTTATACTATATACAACACACTTTTCTTCTAATAGCGCAACATAGTGAGCCATCAACTACCAGCAGGGAATTTAAATTAAAATACACGTTAAATATCAACGTTCATAGGATAAACGCGTACAGAGCCGAGCTTATGAAAACGTATATCATATTATAATTAGTGTTGCAATGTTGTGTACAGGTAGGAGGCATAGTTACAGTACATAATATAACATCAGTAATTTAACGAGAAACTTTACGTATATCAGCATCTGACGCATGCTTAACTGGATAGGTCTTTCTTTTTAATAAAACGCTGCACAAATATCGACTTTCCATCTAAATAAATAAGTAAACAATATGTATTGCTCAGTCAAATTTATCTAAGTTAATCAATAATTACGGTTTTGTCTATGCACAATCACGGATGCTTTAGAATGAGAGTTCTCCTTTTAGAATATACATATGATATACAACTACGCCCATAAATATTGTATAATTCTAACAATTGGGGTGCCTAATTTAAATAAAATAAAAATATAATTATTACGCAGACGCGTCATCCTCCTCTCCTCCAATGGTATACAGTACGAAATCGTGTATCTTGTACTTATGTAAATCAGTGGAACGCATTGAGAAATGTCTTACTTCGCACAATTATAATACTTTACGTACACAAGTGTCGTTTGTGAACTCGGGTGTAAGCCTTTTGTGTACAATTGAAAAGAAACCACGAAGGTTTACGCTGAAGAACTGCTGCGCTTCGCTACCGCCTAATCCTACAAGAATACACATTTAAGTTTCTCGAACGAATATATATTATTGATTTTTCTTTACCTTAAATAAATCAAATTTAAACAAAACATTAAACCGTTTCATTGTGACGTTTTGAGTCTGTGTATTTTTTATTAAGATATAATTTGAAACAAAACATTAAACCGTTTCAGTGTGGCGTTTTGAGTCTGTGTATTCTTTTGTTAGGATATAATTTGTTTTTCCTTTTTTAGGGCCATAGTTTCATATAAGTGATAAGTAACTGCTGTGAGTTGTTGTGTAGTTCTTTCAAAATTGTTCCAGCTCCATCATCACATCGACTGCAACTCTTTCTCAATGGTAGTGCTTTAAAATACTTAATGAATAGAATAAGAAATGCACTAGAAGTCCCTGCGGCTGTTCGCCCCTAGATTTATTTAGGCAGCCAATGTCAGATCCTTATTTCCTTATCATGGTACGAGCCTAAGAACATCCCATTACCATCAAGAAAAAGAGTCGTCAAAATCGGTGCATATACGACGGTGTTTTCTGCGAACACAACGTAAAAAGAAAAAGTTATCCTCCTTTTTTAAAATTGGTTAAGCCGGTTATATTTATATAGTCTCTCACATGGACCTTATTTATATATTAAGATCTATGGTCACGCAGTATTATTCTTATAATTACTGTTATTAGCTGATTATACGTATATTTCTACTCACTTATAAATATTCTCAGATAAATTATTATTTAGCGTTCCTAATTTGACGACACTTGATTTAGTATTTAAAGTATTTAGTGTCGTTAACAGTAAACCACACATTATTAAGTAGTAGTTTATCATGGCTTAGTGTGGATTTTTCACAAAATATTGCAAAAATTAATTGATTTTCAAAAATACAAAATAATCTATTTTAATTTTGGCCTCGAATATAACACACGTTACTATGATAACAAGTTTAATTTATGACAGAACAACTGATATTTCTTTCTCACCTATGGTTATGTAACCAACAGAAGTTTTCATAATGATCTATAACGTTATAGAAAATGTCATGCAGCCAGTTAAAAATTAAGAGTGTAATTATTAAACTTTGGTAACGTGATTTCCACGGACATACGGAATAGGCCGCTATACGTAGGTAGCTAAGTAACCGTAGCAGTGTTACGACGTCTACACCGCTACGCCAATAATGCGGATTATTTCGTAGCCACGCGTCTAGTGAGGGTCTTAAGGAAACTTGCGCGCTAATGAACCCAACACTGAAACCATATCGTGCCTACGCAACTATTCGTGAAGTCTTTCATCGCTGTGAATCGCGCGGTTGAATTGTTTTTTACTTGATATTGAACAATGTGCGTTGATTATATTGTGCTGTCTGCAGCCGGTAAACTATCAAATGTTTAAAACAAAGTTGTTTCCCAAACATGCTGCCGTAAAACTTTCTTTCTTTTCATTCATCATCATCATTATCAGCCCCTGTCGGTCCACTGCTGGACATAGGCCTTTTTCAATGAACGTCAAGCCGATCGATCACCTGCTACTCGCACACATCCCGGACCGGAGATCGTCTTCTCATCTGGTGAACTGAAGAACTGAAGCTGCCTCATAAATTCACGAACTATACGGAATGGAATAATTCGACAAACTAGTAATGTTCTTAAAAAAGTACTACTGTCCCATGCTAATGAATAATTTGACAAACAAGTAAAACTGATCAAACAATTGATTGTTCAATGCTATCGAATAATTCGCCATACAAGTAAAAGTATTCAAATTATTTGGTCGTTCGCAGAGCGCTTTAGCAAACAAAATTATCAATTAATTTAAATCCACGAGAATTCGTGATTAATACCTTTATAATATATGGCGACGTCCTCTAATGAAGCCTGTCAAAGCTTTGTCACCATTGTAAATCAATAGTATTTGTAGCTAACAGATTCGGGTGTATCTGTGTATTGGTACCGGTTAAACTGACGTGCAAATATTCCGCGATTTCGCATTTTTAGATTTAGACTCACCGAGAACTTCGGTAATTTCATATTCATACCGGAACTGGCTACTAATTTGTTAATTTTGTTAAAATAGCTCGGGCACAGGCCTTTTTTAACAAATTAGTAGCCTTGATTAAAGACCTTCTAACCATATGGTTATAAGGTCTTTAATAATTTAATCTGTTTTTTTTCGCGAGGAAATGATTTAAGCACTGCCACCGGTCCTGTGTGGGATTCAGTGGGTGTGTGGGACTCGAGGCTATACCGAGTGGGTACTCGGTACAGCCGTGAGCTGGGGTTTTAGAGGGTACTAAAACCCCGCGAGTGACGTCGGTCGCCTCTGTTGAGATGACCAGGATCTGTTAGCAACAGGCCACCTCCGTGACAAGCCAGTCCCGTATACGGGGGCCGTACCCCTTTACTAAGGTGGACAATGCGACAACCTTTATCAGCCCTCTCCGACGTCGGGGCCGTGCAATGTAGTTTGGTTTCCAGCCTTGCCCCTGGTCCCAATTACGGAGGCGACATAAGTTGCACGTAGCGCTTTAAGCGCACTCCCATCCGCCGTTTGCGAGGCTGGCCATTCTCCATATTTTCCCCTCTGGCCCTCAATATTTTAATTGTGGCCGGTCCGGTGATACAAGTTTTTTTTTGCGTATATTTCCGTCAACAGTGCGGAGCACCCGCTGTCCCCAATGTTATGGTTGTAAAGTTGTAAATTTTTCTTGTTAGCTTTTTCCTGAATGAGCTTCATCAGTTTCCAAGACAAATCGAGTATTATAATATGCATTAGATTTTCTTATTTTATTTCAGTAGAACAGTACGCACACAGCTCATGTCAAACTCATGTAACACACGTCAGTAACAATCATTTCGTCTTTATTCAGGAACCTAAGTTCTCCGTGATCTAAATCACTGATTTACAAAGACATACGATTTCATAATGAACTGTCATTCTGAAGTTAATCTTTAAAAGCGCATAATTTGACATGTTCACACCTACAGTTCTAATTCTAATCACAGGAACTACTGACCCGAATTGAAAAAAAAAAATTTTTGTGTTGACTAATCCCTTTATCGTGGACTGCTATACATATGACGCTACGACTATTATGACCGGAATTACGCAGGTGAAATTGCGAGGTGATGCTAGTCTTTCGTCGTACGGGTTTGAGACGCTGACTGTGTATCTTGATATTTCTGTAAATAAATGACCTACATGATGCGTTGTTATAATTTATATCGATTTTCGATCTGTGGGCAATTATTAGTACTAAGTGATTGGCGGTCATTCTATAGAGTGAGTAGAGATAATACTGTTAATTTGCACTGCATTGGGCTCATCTATTACACACAAACCCGTTCTCAGAGGAGTATGGGCAACGGCACAATTTAATTCCCATAATTGACTGAATTCTCGATTCTACAGTCGGCTGAATCTCCATTCTCACCTTAGATAGAGGCGGGTATCGTAGCTTCAATCGGACTAGTCGGCCCGATGTTCTACACGTTTAGTATACAGGTAAGTTACGAATAAAACTTCTTGATTAATTAAAACACTGCTGGCACTTCAATTATCCCTTAATCATAATATTATAAGCGCGAAAGTTTGTAAGTATGACGTTTGTTACTCTTTCACATAAAAACCACTTAATGCATTCTAATGAAACTTTACTATAACATAGCTTACACATTTATAATGTGCAAAGGCTACAATTAATAAAAATATTGTGTAACTGCAGGTACCAGCAGTATTTCATACGTGTCATATGTATACAGAAAAGTAGCCAACACGTCGGGATGAAACTTACTTTTTAAGAGTATATAAGGTAGAAGAGAGAGACGTGCTTTAGGACTTGTAGCATGTATCGCTGAATTTGGTAGTTCTGTCGAACAACGTACGACTGTCCACTGCACTTGTTATGTCAACGTCTCCTTTATAAAACAGGCACCGTCGCAATGTGTTGTTGTTGTTTTCCTTTTTTTGTCACAATTACAAGAACAATAGCAAAACATCCTCGTGACGGTTCCGTAATGCGGGTAGAGAGAACGCATCGCCACAAACACGATCTTTACGAGTACATACCTGCCTTGCATATGCCATATTAATAACTCTTTATATCAACACTAAAAAGGATCTAAGTCTAACCACTTTCTGTATCAACGCTGAGAACATAAAAAGCCTAATTGGTTTATAATGTTATCTACTAATAAACATGTTTGTAATTTTGTTTAAAATGGCAAATAAATAAAAAAAAACTGAGTAGGTGCTACTGTTAAACCTATGGCACCTCAACATGGCGGCGTTGTCTTCCACGATGTTTTAATGATTGTTTGGTGGTCGACAGAGTTGCTTGAAACAAAACAATAACAACTATTTCACAACATTAAAAAAGTTACAATTTAATTTACAAAGTAATTATATTTTAAAAAATAAAATCTTGTGACAAAAAGATTAAATTATAAAGTGGTCGTTCGCTTCACAAAGGGATAGTTTTTATAACAGAAAAATGAGAGTGCAGCTTGCCGCTCGTTCAAGTAAATTATCCGGATGTTGTTTCAAAAGCGTCGCCTATTTGCAGTACACTTTTTAATATCAACTACAAAAAACTTTGCGAAAAAAAAAACAAGGCAGTCAAGATAAAGTTACTTTGATATGCGTCGTTTTAAATAAATTTCTAGAAAGAGGGTTGCATTTACTTTCATAGAAATGGAATTAAATTCGAAAAGTTTCTACAATTTTACCTTTTATATTGACTGGACGGTGACGGAATATGTTCTGCAGTATAATTGTTATATTAATTCGAAAAAAATATTGGTCTTTTAAAAGTGTAGTGTACCGATACTCCATTGACGAAAATAATTTATAAGACGTATCGATCAAGTGCCAGAGAAGTGCTCAGTTGAAGGTAGGGTTATCGCTTCATGGTAGCCGTTAATCTGAATACAACTGGCACTAGCAGGATTTTCTAGCCCGGTGGCTCACTTTTTATTAGTCACAAAAACTAGTTCGGGTTTGCCTCTTATGCTGTAAAGTAATCTGTGCCTAGCAACACATTTAAAACCCAATATCGTGAACATCATTGAATATCTTCTTATATATAAAATAAACTTCCCAAAAGCTGTCTGTCTGTATATGATGTATAATTTCTTATGTATAGATTCTGTATAATAAATATGGATCGGCTTCGCGCTTGAATAACAGGGTCGGTTTACAATCTTAATAAATTGAGAAAAACCTAAGTAAGTATAGGGCGTTAACATAATGCCACAATAAATATTGAATAGAACACGCTCGATGAACGATTCACCCCACACCGAGCCGACCTTGGTATGTTAAGTATAATTCTACGGACATATGACAAAATGAAAATAGTGATGAAATAACATTTCACAAATATTTGCTTACGTTTTGTGTATTATTCGTTAAAGAGAGGAAAGATTCATTAAATAATGACGTTGCAGTAAAACTAAACAATGTTACCAATTTCGAGGTGCACTTTTTGCTCAAAATATTCCATATTTCAAATTCTAAGTTCGAGTACTTCCTGTGACACTTACGGATAGTTTTATACGTAATTATTAATGTTAGGCTATTAGTTACTTAATTGGCAAATATTAAATATTTCGATAATAGGACGAATATATAATATATTCGGAGTAGGAAATAATTAATATGAAGCATTCATTTGATAGTTAAGTTTAGTGTATCGAGTTCTATTTGATACTTCGATAGCAATTTGTGAAAGCTGCCCTTAAAATTTTTAAGTGTATTTCAGCTAATTTGTGTATAACATAATGATTGCACCACTAGTTTTTTATATAAAATGTGTGAAGCGTCAGACTGCGACGCTTTACACGCACGCAGAAAATAAATTGTCACTTGTGTATCGTATAATTTTGTTGTCCGTCAACATTTATAATTAACACCGAATACTAATAGCAGAGACGTTACAATCTAACAAATTTATTCCAAGTTACGAGTACTTGTCTCAATTATTAAGATACGTGAATACAGAAAGAGCTACCTGGGTACAGTTGCACTTCTGTGTTTAGTTATTTATTTTACAAAGAAATGTTTTATTCGCTTTAAAATAGCAATGGAAATTTTTAATTGTTTAATAAAAGTAATATTGGACAAACAAATCTGAGGTAGACTTATGTGAATAGAGACAATCAATCACTATTTGTTTTTACAGTAAAGCTCTAATTTTGGGCGCTGGAATATTATCAAGGGTGATGACTATGGAAGGGACAGGATAAGGAAATGAGGAGACCAGCACAGACTCCTAGTTTCCTGCCATTTATAGATCCGGGACAACCCACAACGGGGATAAAGGCACTCGCAGTGATTTTTAGCCGCTAAAAAGCACACACTCGTGCTAAGTCCGATACATTAGACGGTTGCAAAAACGATGCTGCAACAATACGATAGTGAGTTTATATGTTTACTATGCTTTAGGTACTTAATTCTGTTGATGTTTCAGTATGGATGGTATTGGGGTCCGATTTCTGTGGAGGCGGCTGAGAAGATCCTATCGAACGAACCGGACGGTTCCTTCATAGTTCGAGACAGCAGTGACGACCACTACATCTTCACGCTCACCTTCAAGTTGAATGGACTCCGCCACGTCAGGATAGAACATGACCAGGGTGAGTGATTTCTAATTATTTACGTATACCGTCGGGACGCTAATTCCAATGTCTTCTCGTTAAGTGATACCCTCGGTTGCCGCTAAAGGTAAAAAGGTAAGACGGGACGCATAGCCATTTATTACCTAATCCCCTTTGGTTTGTCTACACTTAGTAAAGCATCGGCATAACTATCTCTACACGCTGAAACTAATAATTATTAGAAATTGAAAAATCCTAATAATAATTCATGTTCGATCTCTACCCGGGATTCGTACCCAACACCTCATATATGTGACATGTTCACAACTAGGCCACGAAACAGTTAGTTTTGTTAAGGATTGACTATACACATGACACACATGACCTGAAACAAAAAATACCTAGACCAAAACAAAGCTCAATTTGAATAGATCGACATTAAACGGACCTGGACTTGCTTTGTACAATCTGCCTGGAACATGGTGTAGTTCAAAAAAACGAGTCACGTCAAAGGACGACATATTTAAAGTCAAATATAACTATAAATTTATAGTCACATACGACGTATAAATATAAAGTCGCACAAAACATTTTCCAATACAGTTCGTCAGATGTCGAGTTTTGGGGCTCTGTTGCCAATATATTCATCGTACATTGTCGCCCCGTGGCTAAATTTGGATACTCGGGCTTCTTGCTTTAATACGTAAACATGTTCGCATAGAGGCTCATACACATTCTATATTGATTGAGTAGCTACTGACAGGTAATGGTCATATCTAAGACCATACATTGTACACAATATTCACCACTCCTACGGCTTTGAAGCGTAACTTAGTTTAAAAAAGCGTACTTTGTTTTCATTAAATGTGCTAACATAATTGTTAAGTGGTGTTTACATTTGTTCTAGAAAAATATAACTGAAATACAAAACGTGAAGCCGCATATTCATTATAAAACATCCATTTAATAAACACTGCTTATGTAGCGCTCTATTATGTTTCATTAGTTCTGTCCATAGTTAATAAAGAAAAGCAATGAAAAGTTGTTTACGGAACACGTTTTAGTGCTCTTCACATGGAGTGAAGCATGCTGAAACATTTACTTTATAGGAGAAACTACTATTGTATAATCGGTTTTTTCAATAAAATCATAAAGTTTGGAGTAAATAAATAATACCACATCGATATTCTAGTAACATCTTATCATAATAGTGTGGTCGGTTAAGTTTCAAAAACAGTGTAAACGGTAAAAATTTTTTTTATAGTTACGCGATATACAGTTTATAGACAAACATGTTGAATGAGTTTACTATGAATCGGCTTTATAACAATCTTTATATTGTTTTATCACAAAATCTATACGCATGTGATTAGACACAGCAAATACGTTTTAGTCATTGCTTCAAGATACGTACTTCAATAATTTGGACAACTTTTACGGGTACAATTGCTTCCTTATTGGCAGTATTTTTGAAGTAAACCTTTGACCTACGACAGATTTGGGGTATAAGCTGGTGAATGAGTGACTAAAGCATAACGAAAAGTGTGATCAGGTAGGGCAAACGGTGGTTTTGAGGGAGATATAAGTTAATGAAGACAGACAGTATTCTTATATCACTATAGAGACAAGAGATAGAGAGGTGCGAACACCTATTTTCTTTCCCTCTTTCTCACTTGGCAGTTTCGTTTCGTGTTAACTATACAAATTTTACTTCGGTCGTGCGGGCACACTCGCTTTTTTCCTTAAAGACAGACAAATATAAAATATGTTTTGTTTCCTTGATAGATTATAACACAATAAACATGTAATTATAGAAGACATTAAATTTTAGCGCAAATCTCGGTTTCATCCAGAGCCTTTTATTTATCAGATAATGGATTTTGTTGGATATTCATATTAGTGTTGCTGCCGTTTCGTCCGCCGATATGTTTAATTAGCGTTGTTAATATATCACAACCTGCTCATCCGTAATACACGAAATATTGCACAATCATTATAATACTGCGATCAATCGAATCATCAAATCGGAATATACTACGATTAATGTAGTCCATTCCAGTATATCAGCTTCTTCGACTAAGGTACTTTTTATTAGTTCATGGCTGTCCCGTGTCCAGTTCGTTGGGTGTTAAATATATATCTATGTCGTCTTAACCGAATTTCGGCTACAGCGGCCATCTTTATTGAGTCGATCAGTGCAGGAGATATTATAGAGCACAAGTGTTTGCGTAGACAAAGGTGCAGTCCCTATTTCCGTTTTCATCTTCTCCGTAGAGGCGGCAATTCGACTCGATCGGACAGAAATCTGGCGACGGATGACCGTGTTCTCCGAGGCACGGAGGCGTTACGGTGCTTAAGTTCCCGACTCCAGATTATATTATTGTAACGAGAAATTAAAAAATCTTAATAATACTTTTTATTATCGCTGATACTTTTACTGTAAAATAATATTTTACAATTGCTGTATCGTATCACGTTCACAGTTCACCTAGTTTACAGTCTAACATGTTCGCAGCAGTACTCATCCGACACCGTTCTGGTGTCAGATAATAAGTGCAACTACAATGTACAACAAAAACCAAAAATCGTTCAACCTAAAAGTCGGTTTTAATGAATACGCCGCCATTCTCATCATCCATCTATTCACCATTTAACAGACCACGACAAGGGCCTGCCGAACTCCGATGCGCGCCTCAATCCAATTAAAACTTACTCACGATTGTTTATAAAATCTCCAGAGCGAGAATTGCTATAGTTAAAGTAAAACGTTTGGAACATCTATAAAATGTTTCAAACGCTTAGTGTTTCGAGGTAGTGAAAATATACTTTACATTCATTTCCTAATCTATCGGCTTCCCATAATTTTATTTAACCTTCTTCCGGCATTTGAATATTTCATCCGTTCTGTATCATTGTAAATTTGTGTTTGTCGTCTGCTATTGCCAAATCAAAAACAAAATGTCTTTTATGAATTGGTGTTAATGTTACAAGTCTTTATTTTTTAATTCCGCCCCTTAGCTTTGTCTGGGAATAATACGCTAGTAATTTTATAATTCTTTTTTACAGAGTGTAAAAAAGTTATGCCCCTGCCCAAAAATCTATCCCAACGGAATCATAAATTTTTCTGTTCTGCCATCGATTCAATGTATCCCCAGTTAACTTTGTCGAATCTACAGACATTCGTCCCTCTTTAGTTTTATTTGCTCTTTAGGTTGTGTGTGAGTTATATGTACAGACAAATCATGTATACCACAATCTCTGTAGTTGTTTTCAGTGCAATTCTATACGTGAAAAGGGCTCTTTCTTTGATCGGCAAGATATGATTATAAAATTAACACAAAAAATGTGTTTGTCAACAACTCGAGGAAATCAGATATTGTTTCAGTACATTATTTTAGGAATTCCATAGAGCATGCGGGAACAATTGCTTGAGACCATTGTCGATACATACCTCAGGTAGAATATCAACAGTGGGAATGAGTTGTTAAATTTCTCATATACTACCCGTGTATGACATACTTTTGGGAATTTTATAAGAGGTAGTGCCTGCATTGCAGCGGAATCGGGTTCGCTCGACCAGGAGATAATTCTCGCTCGCATGACACGGCCGTAAAATGACAGGTATACCGTCGTGTTTTGTGAGCCGATGGCCCATTGGAGTGGAGAGGATGGCAACGCATCTGCATGACATCAATAAGTCGTCAAAGGGCTCCAATCGTCGCCCCCCTATGCTATAAAAAACTTTACTTAGCAGCATTGTAAAGATTAATCTCGGACTGATTGCTTGACAAATTATAATCTGTACATTAAATGTCGGTTACATGTAGTTGGTAGTTGCTATATACGCATTCTTAACGAACTCTTAATTATTTTTCGAATGTAATGAGATTTCCTTATAAAAAAATCATAATTGGAACTGATGGGAACATGTGAAAACGACACCCATGATTCGTCTACCGTGCAGGCACACGGGTCATGTGGGGTTACCGTGGGCGACGCGGTAATCAATGTAATGCTAGTAGAACTGCGTAGCCGTGCCTGTATATTTTTACTTTGTGCCGCCGATGATGTTTAATACGTTACAGAATTTTATAACTCAAACTGGGTGTTATGTTTCCAAGGAGGCCCAGTATTATGTATCAGCATTGTGATCTGTGTATCAATCTAACAAATATTAGACTATATGAAATTGGCATTTTGTATGGGACGAACTACAGTCGAATATTTTTAATATAATATCTTTAGTTAATCAAAGTATGAATCAATGTATGCTATGCACTTCTGCCATCACATAGGGAGTTCATTTATCCCATGACTAAAAAAATTTGTAGGACGGGAGTCAATAAAATCTTCGAGGGCGGACTGCCCCATTGGAGTTGAATTTTTTCCCTTCCAAGAAGTTATCCAAATTTCTAAAAAAAAAATAATGGTAATCTGTTGGAGCAAGGTCCGGGGAGTACGGAGGATGTCTCAGACTTTCCAAATGAAGCTCTTCTAATTTGGTAGCCGTCTGTTGCGCAGTGTGTGTTCTAGCGTTGTCGTGAAGTAGCAGTGGCGTGGAGCGATTGACCAGCCTAGGCTGTTTAGCCGTTGGTTTTTTTTATCATGGTTTGCAATTACTGACAATAGACATCAGTCGTAATAGTCTGGCCAGGTTTAAGAAAACTGTAATGAACAGTACCGGCACTAGTCCACCAAAGACTTACAAGTAACTTGGGGTTAATTTTCGCCTCGGGCTAGATTTTGCTGGCTGGCCAGGATGCAACCGTTGCGCTGAGCACTTCCGATTATCGTAAAGAATCCACTTGTCATCAAAGGTATGATTCGGTTTAAAATACCTTCATTATTATGCTGGTTTAGTAATGTAACGCAGCAGCGTTTGCCGGTTTGCTTTAGTCAATTCGTGAGGTGGGCCTTTCATGCTTTGTAATCTTCCCATTTGCTTCAAGTGAATTAAAACAGTTTTATCGCTAACATCGCAGCCTGCAGCTAACTCGGACGTGGTTTGCAATGGATCAGTAGCCTTCAACTCTTCATCATCAACTAGGATCTCAGGCAGTCCATGGGTCTTGTTCTACAAGTCGAAATTTCCAGAACGAAAACGTTGGAAACAAAAACGAAATATGTTTTCTTACGCTACACGACCGCCATATACATCATTCACCCTTCGAGTCGTTTCCGTAGCACTAGTGCCATGGCGGAACTCGTAATCGTAAATAATGCGATGTTTTCTGTTTTCCATTTTCTAAAATTAGTGACGCAAACAGAAAAAACATCACAAGGCATAGCACGTCCACGACTATTCCAATGTGCGGACCGCTGAAGAAACACGCAGCGCATACGTCTGTTGCCAACTGAGCGGATCGTCTTAATCCTTGTAGTTAAATGATCGGAGAAGCCATTCGGAAGCAGAGCCCGGTTTGGAATTCTCAAGAGAACGCCGTATGCAACAGTGCAACCACTCAGTTTCGCAGTGACAGCTTTATCTATATCAGAATTAGCTGCACATCTACGTGTAATTTGGTTTTACTAGGTCCAACACTTACAATCAAAGATGTCGTTGACCTTTTTTGTCTTTTTGTACATTAATGTATTTTGACGACGTGGCCGATATCAGGTAAGGGGTATTCTTTTAGCACGTTCGCGATCAAATCTGCATGTATTCCTGGCGGAATCAGTTACTATTCTTTTGTACAATTTCTCTCAAGGGACTAGTGAGATCTGATACCTGATGGCCCATTGGTTAACAGGAGGAACATAGAGCACAACACATCTATATGATAACAATGATTTGGATGTCTATGGTCGCCGTTAGGTAGTCATCTAAACGTTTGCCGCGCTATAATTATTATTAAAAAAATGGAATTCTTTTAAAACCGAATGACGAAAATTTTTATTATTTATTTTTTACATTTACAGACCATGTACTTTTTAAATTATTTAGATTTTATTTGCATATATGTAACAGAGCGTCAATTGTATGAAAGTCGTGCGTCTCGTCGTTACGTGTAATTTGTTTTGCAGATGCTATGTCACTAGCGAGTAGCCATTACTAAATAAACAAGAGGTTGTCACCCTAGGAAGATTGAGCACTCGGCTTAAATACCCAAACGTAAATGTGTTGTCCACTTTGTTAAGGAACTAGGAGCGAGACGGACTTGCCTATGAAGGGTTATGCAACTCTACATAGGCACAGCAAAGAAAAAAAAACGCACCGCTTTTGTTCAAACCAATTTTCGTTTGATGTTTTGTTAAATTCTATTTTTTTACAATTTAGGCGGGTTTCGAACCCGCGACCTCCGGCCCAGCATGCATGGATTATACGAGCCATATTACCACTTCATCAGACGGTCGTAGAGCAATTATTCGAAAAACTGTAAATTATGTAAATGTGCTTTTGTATGATTGTGGTCATTTGCCTGTATATATATACATATGTATGGCTCCATTGACACAGTTCGATTATTCGAAAAATCGGTTTGCTGAATACTTTGGTTCGAACAACCGACATTCTACTGTACACAATTTTGTTGCGCTCTGTTTATTGGTTAAGGTATTTATCTACTTGATGAAGTCCTTCTTTTTATTTAATTTATTTATGAGTCTTATAAATTGTACCATGTTGCGGATGATAACGGCATCTGAAATATAAGATCACACAAGAATATTGTGACATTATTCCAATCTCATTTTTGTGTCTATTTAACGGATTTTATCGCGTTTCTTTAGATTTCTTATGGAATGAGACAGAATCACCGTCATGAACGAATATGTCGAAATCCTTGTGCCGTCCCGTTTTACAAATAAATGTAAAAATATGTTTGTGTTATAAATAATGAATGGATG
>JAFELO010002801.1:62182-82991 GCA_017140195.1 Eumaeus atala
AATTAATAAAAGCCGAAGTGAGCCAAAATGAAAAACATTTATAAACTTTACCTTTTTAATTATGCATATGTTAAGAACTCAACGAGACGGATTCTATTTAAAGTGTACATTAATTGTATCGATAAAGTGAAAAAAGCCAAAACGTTTTTTTCCACAACTTGGACTTCAGTAGGACTAATACATTGATTTTATGTGCACTTAGTATCGCTGATGTAAACTTAATTTTCGTTTATAAATAGTTTAGCATATGCATATTAGTAATGTTGTCATAAGCATAGAAGATTATGGCAGATATAGCCTTGCGATAAATATTGTAAGAAAAAAAAATTGCAAATGATATTTAACTGTAACAATTATAATTGTGTCAGTTTAAAACACAAATATAAAACAATTAAGAATATGAAAAAAGCTCATACGATGTGGTATCCATTGGCTGCGGGACAGTCCTTTAAAAGTTGAGTCCAGTTGTCAATAGAAGCACGCACTCTTTCAATGGGGAAATTATTCACTGCCAATCGTATGGTTTGTTCTAGAGACTCCAAATTATCATAGCGATAGCAAGCTGTATTCTCTAAAACTGTCCACAAATCTTAATCCAGCTGGTGGTCTTGAGTCTTGCTGGAAGGACCACACTTGGTTATTGAACAAGGTGTTATTGAGGGACTTAATACATTCTCAAGAATGGTATGTAATCATATAAACACTTGTGATAATGTTTTGATACCTTTTCCACAAAAATGTGGCTCAGTCACTCCTTCATAGCTAACACCAAACCATCACTGAAGTCGGATAGTGCCCGAGATGCACTCAGTCTATTAATCGGGAAGCTTCCTTAGATCTTTGAGCATGAATTCGTTCATTTTGGGTCAAGGTTTTGTTGGTCAAAAAATCTCATCCATAAACAATTTTTTTCTGTGACCTGCCTTTGCGTATCGCTTCAGTAGTTGTTACGATTTTACCACCCTATTCATCTTAGTAAAACGAAGTGTTGGTCATCCGTTCACGAGGTGGGAACACGATATCCGTGCAATAGCCGGTCCGAGATGGATGCGAGTAGCAGGAGATCGGTCGTCCTGGCGTTCATTGAAAGTTCCCGATGTCCAGCAGTGGACCGATAAGGGTTGATAATGATGATGATGATCACATAAAATTATATTATATATTCATTTTATTTTTATTTTACTTATATTATTCATCAAATAAAAATGACAGATTCCAAATTCAAATGCATTTTTTTTTTCATTTTTAATTGTAACAGTATTTATTATTATGATTACGTACAAGAAATAATTATTCAAAGTAACGACATCACACCCTCACGCCAGTCCTTTAGTGGAGTAGTAATAACCATGTAATACTCGTCTCATATAGAGAACGTCGAGTAGGGCCCGGCTGAATCCGACGTGAATCTGCAGATATCACTAGCCATAGCCACTTTGTCGTCACGTATCATGCGTTTATGAGTAGCTGGTGGCCCATCGAAGGTGAGGAGTAACGGAGTGCGACGCGTTTGCATGACAAAAATGATCATATCTGTGGGCGTTTGTAGTCGGCAAGGTCGTCGTGATTCGCGATCCTCTCCATGAGGTATTCATTCACGTCAGAGCCGAGGCCATTCTAGCTACCGCGCGCGAGCTGCTCCAGACGTCAGAGTGGGGGTATGTGGAACCTCACGGTCTCGCTATGATAATTATAGTTAAATTAGCTATTTAACATTGTCATATCCTTATGCATTTCTCCCATCCGCTGGAGAAGTGAGGGTTTGACTACAAGCTGAATAGGCCGATTGTGCTTCTATTAGCTTCCACAGCATATCCAAGAACCTGTCGTCATAGTATAAGAAAAAAGTCTTAACTAAACACCATTTTATATTGTTCCCGCCTCTTGGTAAACTGTACGTTTTGAGATGTCGGGCCATTAAAGTATTAAGACGAGCAAAAAACGCCGCAGAATGGGGTTTTATTGTATTTTAAATTTAAATTTTTCAATTCTATTTAATTCTTTAACCGATTTCAAAAATATGGCGGTTATCAATTTGACCTATGTGTATGTCGTATTGTTGGAATTAGATAATATTTTAATGTTATGATACCCAATTCTCCCAATTTAGCCTTACAAGAATGCAAATTTTTTAGGAGTATCTATGTATCTTTGTTTGTTACGTTATAAATATTTGGCAACTGAAAATGACATATAGATTCTGTATGATTATAATAAGGTCTTTTAGGTTTTTAGATAAAACTGAAAACAAAAATTAATTCAAATAAACTTCATGCCTTTCATTATTTTATTACCTATTTTATAAAAGCCTTGGTTATATCTTATATTCGTATATTTTCCAGGTGTATATTTATATCTTTAATAATCTCTACTATGTTTATTATACTATATATATACGGTGAGGATTTTTCCTCATATCTTTTGCACTTCCATCGTACTTTTGGCTTTGGTCATATATGGCCGGCCTGACAAACATTGAAACTTTTCGACCTATTTTGAATGACTTCGTATTCCGCAGTGGGGGTGCGTCAATTATTCTGATATGTTTTAGCCGTGGAGGGCGCTAGTTTACCCCCTCATACTATAGGTAAAAATAAAATCCGATTCCCTCATTCCCCATTCATTTAAGGAACAGGTAGTGCCATCATGCAATGGAAGAGGTAGTGCCATGCATAATGCATGACACTACATCCGTGACTGGGGAGGTACCCGTCGCTCACATAATACCGCCGTAAAGTGTCATCTTCACTTTCGTGCGGTTTGTGAGTAGCCGGTGGCCAATTGGGGGGGGGGGGGTGGCAACGCATCGGCATAGTAATTGGGGATGATGTGAAGGAATGCTTACCTTTATATTGGTGTTAATAGGTCTCACTAGTTACGAACTTGGCTTCGATGGGTCATTTGCCCATTTGCCATGGGATAGCCCAGTTGGTAACACGGCGTTTAGTCCCCGTGTTACGCCAGGGACTTGGGGTTCAAATTCGTCATCGATGTTTCTATAAGTATTATATGTTTTTCTATAATAAAATATGTAAAAAAAAATCTTAAACTTATAAGAATTTAAATATAATTCCGTTGTCTTGTAACACAAGTCCGTACGGCACTTAACACGTGACTGGGCTAACGTGGTGTAATAAGTCCACAGATATTTATATATTATTACTATTATTATTATTATTATTATTCAGGAGATCTTCGTGATTGCGTCAGAAGAAAGAAAGACCGCAGAGCTAACTGTGTGAACTAAATAATGACACAAAATGTATATTTCTAAGGCTAGATAAGTAATAGCAATTTAACATGACATTGACGTATTCTAGCTTATGCCTGTGAATATCGGTGTCTTATACTGTCTCAGAGCTCCGTCCCTACCTCAGGGCTCTGTCATCTCGCCAACACTATAGAACAGAGGCTCTCATAGTGTATGAGCGACGTGCCGCATCATCCCAGAGTAGAGCTGGCGATGTTCGTAAACGACACAGCTTTGTATAGCCGAGCCCGTGTCTCACCTCTCACGTATATGAGTCGCGCGCACGATGGAGGATCGAGCTTAACTCTGAAAAGAGTCAATCTATATTATTTCGAGGTGTACACCCCATACCGTGCGAAAATGAAGTTAAATCATGCCCCCTGCCTTTACGGTAACGTGATCTCCAGGGCACAATCCGTAAAGTATCTGGGCGAAACACTTATCGTGCTTTCACATTCAAACCGCTTATCGAGCGCGTTAGAAAGGAAGCAGTATTCGTTATGCACAAGCTTTTACCCGCTAATCAATGCAAAGAGTAAAGTGTCGGTTAGAAAAAAGCTAACATTATACAAAATATGCATCAGACCAATCATATAACTTTGCAGCGTAGTATTCGCTTACGCTTCCCCCTAGGATACGTTGGTTACAACGTTAGTGTTACACACACTTATAACGCGTTATACCCCAATGTTTGTGTAACGTGATATTAATGGATACAATGAGACTTCCTCTGTTTGAGACAGAGAAACATCTGGTTGTCCACGTAGTGTTCGTACGGAAAACTTGGTCAAAGCAGTAAGGGAAAGCATTCGAAGTTATCCTGTCCAAAAGCAAAAGATTTTGTCTCCGTAAATGAAGATAACACCTAAAACCATGTCGCGTATTTTAACAGATGTCTTCGGACTTGCAGCCTATAAGAGACGCACTGGTCATTTTATAACTGATAAGTTAAAGATGAATAGGGTAGTAAAATTGAAAATACCACGAAAGCGGTAGTACGCAAAGGGAGGTAACAGAAAAAAAATATTTAATGTAATTGGGCAAAGTTTTAACTAACAAAATGACCGTGTTTATGCTCGAAGGTATAAGGGAGCTTCCCAATTAGTCGACGGAGTGTAACGTGGGCTTTCTACGATTTCAGTGATGGTTTGGTGGGGTGTTAGCTATGAAGGAGTGACTGAGACATATTTTTATGAAATGGTAGCAAGAAATCGGCTCAAGTGTATCAAGATACCATTCTTGAGGAGGTAGTTAAGCCCGTTAATACCACCATGTTCAATAAACTACCAAAAATATTTTTTTTCTTTATTACAACATTTATGGAAAGACATATGTGTGCATGTGTGATCCCGACACATGAACGGAACACATTAAAATAAGCACGGAAGCACGGCCCTGTATTTATTAATTTTGCTTTCAATTTGATGCTCATATGCGTTTAAATCATTTCAAAAATTTCACCAATTCTCTTTTATAGGCGGCCTTATCATGGAGTACTTAACTCCGCATTCAACAATTCCCTGAGTATCCCTTGTGCGATTTCAATGCGTCCATGTTGATTATTTGTTGGAATGATTGAAGTGTAAACCGTGAAGTGTTTTTATTGCATAGCGGCGAAGTATCCTCATGAATATTAACCTCATGAATTCTGCACACTTATATATGTATCTGTATTCATTATGTGAAGCACGCAATGAAATATCTGGAAGTGTTCCTGTCCTTTACCGGTTGCTCTATAGCCCAAAGCCCGCGTGCAAGCGGTCTGTAAGCGTCTGTCTTTGACAATTGAAACGACGGTCTGGCCACCACTTCACACCGTCTACATGTGGGCATAGTTCCGAGACTGCACACCAGTGTTGTCGTTTCGGCCAGAGTGTCTTTGTAGTCTACAGACTTTTAGAGTGACTATACGTTAGGACACCGTTAGGAGAGTAAATCAATTATCACCCGAATTAAGGTAACCAGGGTTCCCAGTTAAAATTGTTCAATTGTATGCTGATGTATTAAAAATCTAGAATCTGCTGCTCACCCCAAAACTACCCTAATTTTGGATGCTTCCAGCTTTTAGAAAGTCCAGCCTTCGGAAACTAGATTATCACAACTTAGACCTTACCTTCCCATGCGTTTTTTTCCTTTTTACACTTGATGGTATAAAAAATTACGTTCAGTTCATGAATCATTTTTAATTTACGCCGTAGATTCAGATGATAGATTTTTGGAACTGAAAACGAAACTCAGCATTCAAATCAAATTGAACTATGGGATGGAACATCGATTATGTACCTAATAGTGTTAGTTTATTTATACGAATTGCCTGACGCACCGTGTGAAAGGTAGCCTTTCATAGTGATTGGTGTCTGGTGCAATAAAATCACTAGAAGCTTTCCATCAATAAAATATACATTGAAACTCTATTCTATTGTGTGCCTGTGAGTGTACACAATGACATGTTGAAAATTTTCACAAATTGATGTTGTTGTGAACGGGTAACCTGTGTAATTTGTTACAAAACTTTTACAGTTTTTCAATGTTTTATTTCCATATCAAATACAAGCCACCACCCCGGATCTCATATAAATAAAAGACGCCGAAAACAAATTATTGCTTGAGTTAGTTTTTCGTTCATTCTAAATTTTCCCTCTTACGCATATCCTTCTACATGAAAGGTAAGGTTAGATTACGTTGCGAAATTTAAATTTGTAATTTTTGCGTTTTTGTAAATCAATGAATATAATGTATTTCACACGGATATGTTACACATTTTGTGAAATATCATAGTGAAACCTGGACGGAATGTTTAGTAATTAGAATAAAATATAAGATAAATGGAAAGTCAAAAAATACAGCAGACACCAGAATAAAATGAAATATAATATGTAAGGATTCCTGATATTTGTATCCAACGCAAACAAACAAATGAACAACCTATCAAATGCTTCCTCCTTATAATAACACTATAGAAATTGCATTGTTGTTATAATTACTACACTTCTTCATAAATCGCCATCACAAAGTTATGATGCGCCTTGTAGAGCCCGTTGCTTGTAATTATGAACAATGCAGTACCTGGGAATTACAGATGACTACTCGACCCTTGAGTGAATTACAGATGACGCTAACTAAGTGGAAACTTAGTTAGCGATGAATGTACTTTGTACTATGTGTCGTTTATTGCCTTTAGATCAGTCATGTGCGGGATTTTTATCGTCCGCTAGCTTTTCCAGGCGACTCCTTACTCGTGCAATGTTAAAGTAGATCTTGGCAAGGTTCTAAATGATCAATTTCATTTTTTTTTATCTATAGTCAGTATAGTTTTGAAAATTACTTCCTTAGGCCTTACGAGTTTTCGTTCAAATGATTACCAAAAAATTTCCCAGAAGTGTTGTTAAAGTAAGTGAGATATAAACTGACCTGACTAGGTTGTAATTAAATTAGTATTAATTAGAGTCTGAAAGAATGCAACTAGTGTGTAATTTGTATATAGGTTATGTTTAAGGAATTAAGGCCTAACTGAAGGAAGGCCTTCCATCAACAGCTCAGTTGATGATGACTACTAGATAGAAATATATATTAATATTATAATTAATATAATATATAATATCTGTGGATTTATCGAGCCACGTTAGTCTAGTCCTGTGGTAAATACCGTCAGGACTTGTGTTCCAGGTGCCAGACAGCGGAAATATGTTTAATATTATTATAAATTTAAGAAATTTTATATATTTAAGATTTTTATTATATAAGTACATATATTATATAGGTCATCCATGACCTAGGCGGGATTCGAACCCGTGACCAATGGCGTAACACGCGGACCAACCGCCATGTCCATCTGGCTCAGTTGGTAAGCCGGTCGTCAAAATTAAGATTAAAAAATTATAATTAAGTTTATATATTGTGCACAGTAAAGAATATTTCATTAATTCATATTCAAATATCAAATAAAAATAGAAAGTTTACGAATAAAGACGTATGTATTTGTGTAATTTAAGGGTTGTTCTCGATTTAGTTTCGTTTAGTTTAGTAGAAAAAGATTTTGTAAATTCGTACACGGATTGAACGTGTCGCGCAAGTTACATACAAAAATGAATATAGAGTCAAATTGATAGGCTCGTTTTAAGATGTCTTTTAGATTTGTTAGTAAGAGATTCAGGTCTGTTAGTAAAAGTTAAAGCCATGCTGCATTGCAGCGGCATTGGGCCGGCACGACCGGGGAGGTACCTCTCGCTCACTTAATACCGCCGTATAGTGACACCTGTGGTTTCGCGATCCGTGCGTTTTGTGAGTAGCCGGGGGGGGGGGGTGAAAAAGGAGGGCAACGGATCTGCATAACAATTATACTGATGTCTCGTTTGTCCCCTATACTATAAATAATAATGCTTGACACGCTAACTTTATGACAGGTAAGGGACCTGTCATAAAGTTAGCGTGTCAAGTGGAGTTTGTAAAACCTATTTTAAAAAAGTAGCAGCCGCTCTCGGTTCCAAAAACTCACCCTTAGGAGTTCGTAGGAGTTTCGTAAATTTCGTTTTTGGCGAAAGTCTGCACCTCAAAATGACCTGCCTGCCAAATTTCAAGTTTGTAGGTGTTATAGTTTCTGAGATTTCGTGTGTAACCAGTGAGTGGAATTTCGTGTTTCGAAATTATATGTATTTTAGGATTATCATGTGTTAGTTATTATCTAGTTACCGCGCAAGGGGCTATATCGGGTTTTATCGTTCCAATATTTCCTTCAATAACCAGTGTTTTTCAACCTCGCTGCGCGTGGTCACTTCAACAGCAATAAGAAGGCGTACTTATTTATTGGCTTGGTTATTTATTTGTTTTATAGACTTTTGTTGTTTATATCTTTGCATTCCCATCGACTCTGTGGCCTAAGTACAGTTCTGTTAAGATTTTTCTACACAGAAATGCACACAGTACACACAGCACTATATAAGTTGTAATGTGAAAGAATATTTATTATTATTATTTCCTAAACGCGCCCTCCACTCCAGAACCTCCAACTAGAGTGGAGGCCGCGTTTAGGAAAACGAAGTGTTGGTCTACCGTTCACCAGGTGAAGGAAGACTATCTCCGTGCAGTAGAAGGTCCGGGATGGATGCGATCGTCTTGGCGTTCATTGAAAGAGGCCCATGTCCAGCAGTGCACCGATTGGGGCTGATAATAAGAATAATGATTATTATTATTTCATGCTCTTAGAACTGATAACGGATGGGGAGTCCTTGGGTGACGATCCCGAGAAGAGTGTTGCACGACCTCCTCGGTGAACTGAGTTGCTTATGGTGCACCTATAGCACTCGTTGGTAGAAACAGAAACCATGTACAGCAGTGGACGTCATGTCAATGATGATAATGAAAGTGGAAGTGTTGTTTTTAGCCTAGTTAAGTAGCAACGCATAGTAATAGAAGCAGCAAACTGCCTCTAGATATTATTACTTTACATCCCTTTATGTGGCAAAGTCTTGTAAAATTGACAAATTGTATTGAAGCTGCAAAGTGCTTCTAGATGTTATTACTTTACATCAATTGATGTGACAAAGTCTTGTAAAGTTGACAAATTGTATTGGTGCTGCAAAGTGACGCAGGGCACAGAGAATATGTCGCAGGACATGACAAATAATATATAAAATAAATATGCGAAGCATGCGAGGCACGTGAGCGACTGACGCGATCGAACTTTATTGTGAAAAGCCATGTAAGTGCATGAAAAATTGAGCGAAGCGAAGTAATTTGATGTGAATGAGTCTACGTTATTAATACTTTTTAAGTGCTACGACTGACGGTTAGATGCCGGCTGTATTATTTACAATATAATGACAAAGAATATATTTATAGAATATATTAGAGATACAAATACTGTGACACATTAACAACATTCAGTAGCTACTTAAACTATTAAATATACATAGAATGTTTAAATACTATATATTTCGTATAATTAGCAGAGCGAATAGCTCAATGGCGGATTAGGCTCCAGTTGGTTTTAAGTATCGAAAGTCCACGTGGCAAATATTAATTCAAATACTATTAACTATTCGCGCTCTGCGGTTTCACTCGCGTAACTATAATAATGTTTGTCATAGCGTGATAGCATATTGTCTTCTACGATACATGGGTTATCTAATCAGTAAAAGATTTTTAAAATTGTACCAGTAGTTCGTGAGACTAACAAATAAACTCTTCAGCTTCTTTAATAGTATAGTTTATTTTATATATAGTAACTTCGGATTGGTAAATTGTGTTATAACCAGACCTACATAATAAGCTGTCATTGTGCTATTTGAAAAAAGGTCATTAGTGGGAGGTAGCGCAATTGCAACATTGTCGCCGAATTGGACCGTTCCGCTCATACGATACCGCCTCAAGTGACAGACATGCCGCTTTATGCGAAGTGTGAGTTTCCGGCGCCTCATTAGAAGGGGCGGGGATTAAGGAGGACAACAAGTCCGGATAGCAATTATATGTCGTGCAGATGTCTGTGGATGTCGGCAGTCAACATAAAGCTTGAGACGTTCTTTTGTACATTTACACAAGAAAAAAAAATAAGGGTTATCTAACAGTGTAAATAATCACTTTTTACTTATTCCTTCTGATTATATTCATTGCGTGTTCCAATACCGTTTTAGCTTTCTCTCTGTTCCCACACAGGAGTAGCAGTGCTGGAAAGGACTGGTATGGTCCGTTAAAAGTCTTTACATTTTTTTTACTGATATGCTGTGCCTCGAAGAGCGCGCCGTGGGTTCTGCACCTGACTTCTCTGGGCCTGGCGGATTGCTGTCCAGTTCGGAGAATGAAGGAGTGCACACTGATATGTCCTGCGTAGAGATTCTGTACAGAGATGGCAGCAGGCTAGAATAACATTATTATTTTGACGACCGGCTGGCGCAGTTGGCAACGTGGCGGTAGGTCCGCGCGTTACGCCAGTGGTCGCGGGTTCGAATCCCGCTTAGGTCATGCATGTTTATCTATGTATTATATGTATTTGTATAATAAAAAGCTTAAATATATAAAACTTCTTAAAATTATAACAATATTAAATATATTTCCGTTGTCCAGTATCTGTAACACAAGTCCTCACGGTACTTACCACATGGCTGGGCCAACGTGGTGCGATGAGTCCACAGATATTATTATTATTATAATGTCGACCGTGGAGGTGATAGCTATGCTGTTGCGTTTTGCGCCCAGTGTCCAGTGGCTCATTGAGCGGATGAGGACAGGAGGACAACACCTTCATAAATATGCGGCCGTTATTAGGAGACTGTAATCACCATATGGCTGAAATTCCTCATGAATACGAAAGTTCCCTTTTCGGGCCATCTCCATACTTTACACTGGCCAACTGCGCAGGACACGTCATAGTACACAAGTGTGTGCGGAGGCACTCCCTGTTCTCTCATTCTCCTATTTCGATGGAACAGCAACCCGACATGGCTGGAGAGATGCAGGACCAACGGCCTAACGTGGTCTCCGGGGCACGGCGGTGGAACACAGCCAATTTCTCTTTTTTTTTTGAATAAATCAAATAACACTTTGATTTGACCCGGACTCGAACCCAGCTTTTTACGACATGAATGTCGCTGTACATGCTTACCACTTTATCACTAGGAGGCAGTCAAAACTATATAAAATATACCCTATACTATAAGCAAAAATCTTCCATTCCACTCCAATCGGTCCAAGCATCATACGAGAGCAACGTGATAACTTGTTAAAATGCTTTTAAATAACTTAGTAAAGTATACCTGGTATGCATTGTGCTTTATGGCCTTTTTGCCACAACCTATTTAATTTTCAATTAGCTGAGTTAATTAACATGCAGGTAGCATGTTGAGTATACATTTATTGTTTCGAATCGCTGCAAATAAATCGTTTCTCTTTGACTGTACCGTTTGCGAGCCCCAGGGGGTTTTGTATTTTATAGTTACTCTACTTTGTACGATGTAGGATTGAATCCAGGTTCATAGTTAACAGCACGTATCGCTGGAGGCCTAAATCGCACAAACTTGTCGCGAATGTTATACGATTCTATGACGGCCCTTTTAGAAATTTAAAAAAGTATTTTGCAAAAAAAAATAGGAACAAAACCGCACCCGGTTTGAAAGGATTCACTAGGCCTTTGATGTTTTTATAACGAATGGGTTCGATGCGTGCGTTTTTCATCTAGACCCAGTGTCGCTTTGGACTGTAAAGTACTATTGTGAAATAGTCCACGCCCTATAAACAAATGTTGAACCTTATTTTTTATGAATACATGTCGCCATCATCAGTCCTGAATCAGAAATGATAATATATATTTTTTATAGTATAAGAGAGCAAACGAGCTTTTGTATGCCCACTATTCCCATATACCTCTGCATAATTGTCATGCAGGCGTGTTGCCCTCCTTTTCTGCAAAAGGCCACCGGATACTCATAAACTAACACAGCTGTCGCTTTGCGGTGGTATCGTGTGGCTTAAAGGTTGTATTCGGCTGCAATGCAGCATGACACTACCGCTAACAAGTGGTAGTCTCTCTCGAAAAAAAGTTCCTCCGCTTGTTGACCATTATGTTCCATAAATTTCCAGCCATATAGAAAAGGTTAAAGTAAAAAGTCCAACCTACCGCAACACGCATGATAAAAGTGGAGTGTGGATCTCCGAGTTTCTACGTATTTAGAATGCAATCTAAGACTTTTCATTGAGATGAATAGACTTCAATTCTAAAAATATTTTAAATTTCTTTCATTTAGTAAGTTATGGTTGGTTACATCTAATAAAACTATTTAGAATAAAGTAGAAAAATAAAATGAAATTATCTCTATGTGCGAGAATCATGAGCATGTCAAAGTTATTAAAAGTATGTCATCCAGTATTGTCACAATTTGCTAATGATAAAAAACATGCAAGTATTTATAGTTATTAATGAATTAAATTATTACGAAACTATGTGAAGTGAAATAATATTACATAACAATCTATATATGTATATGTTAATTAAATCATAATCTCAAAATAATTAAAAAGTGTACTTAATTAGAGTGTAAATTCAAATTGGCACTTAAAAGTCATTAAAGTATTCAGTTTTAATGACTTTTAAGTATCAATTTGATTTTATATTGGCTATAATAACATTTCTTGTTAACCTGGAAACCTTTAATCATGTTCTTATATTTCAATACCTTACTTTGGAATTGCCTGATACTAACATGTTGTCTGTTGTAGACTTTAGGGGCCATGTTGAACACACTTATAAACAGTAAAGCAGTTTTAAATTTATTAAATAATATATAGAATCATCTCAGTGAAGTCAGAATTGTTTTACGCAATAGGGGGTAAACAAACCCAGGCACTTTCGAAGACAAACTGGAATTAGAACGTACAAACAAAGCAGATTCTAATATGCATAAACACGGAAGTGACAGTAATTGTTTTCTATAAATATATATTCTATTCCTCCCCGGGATGGATGCGAGTAGCAGGAGATCGGTCGTCTTGGCGTTCATTGAGAAAGGCCTGTGTCCAGCAGTGGACCGATATGGACTGATAATGATCATGATAATGATGGTAAATATACTTTTACAATTTTCACTTGTCCGCATTTTGAACACAGCCCTTAAACAACGTTTTTGCACATTAAAAACAACTCCTTGTCCAACTTGTCACTTGAGTTTCTCCAAAAATATTATGACATACCGTAAGTGAGAGGCAACCGTACCATGATAAGTACCATATTTCAATTGAAAAGATGTGCAATTGCCGGTCCGGGATAAGAACGACGACGTTTTTGTCTGCCGCAATTTTGTGAGAAGCTGTTTGGATTAATGAGTGCAGTAACATCGAACAGCTAAAAGACGTCATCAGCTGGACATAGATCTGCTACAGAGAGCACCACAGGTCACGGCCACGGTGCTCGCATCCCCAATGGATGGCCCTTTCACGAGGTCAACAGTCCACCGGGTCGAAGGCCAAGACATACGGCTTACTTAAAATATATAATAATAATAGCATAATAGTTTTACGTTTACGTATAGCCGCTGCCCCTCACCGTAACAATCTGTCGACTTATACATTGCGTTAGCTGATTCCCGTGCTATGAACCGTAATGTTGTGTTATTTAATGTAGAACACGGAAATATATTTAATGATGACGGCCCAATTTTGCTGCAATGCAATATGGCACTAACCCTTAATAAAATAACGTATGATATATACATGAACCACCGCGACCTGGGCGGAATTGGAACCCGCGATCGCTGGCGTCTTGGTGCGTATTATACTCGCAATATTACCAGGTCTGCGCCAATAGGTCGGCAAAAAGACCCGTGTGATGCTCGCCTTAATTATAAAATATTTTGAAACAATAATTCCAGGTAATGATTGAGAAGCAAAAAGTTTATATACTCGCTCATTTTATTTGATCTAAACGTGGCATGTAAAATAAAAAAAATCACCGTATACCACAGACTAAATTAAAAACATACGCAAGAAATGTAAGGCATTCAAATAAGGAACACATCTAATCTTTTTATACGCCAGTAAAATGTTTGATATAGCATCGACACACATCAAATCCAGACTGTTCGAAATCGATTTATGTGTACCGATAGCCACGGGCCATGATCGGGCCGTACTTTTTAAAAAAATCACAAAATCTCCGATATTTATCGAGAGAGCGCTCGTGCGAGTTGAGTTTGATGAGAAATTTTGAGCAATGTTTGTATATCTATAAGTCTATAGAAGACATCAGACGCCGAACCGATGTTATTTTTGTAGCATAATGGGTGAAATCAGCAGTCTCAGCTTTTTGGTGACTACCGCGACAGCCATTACATCCGCATATGCAAATGCGTTTTGCATATGCGGATGCAATGGGCCATTGACTGCTCACAAACCACATGAAACGCGACATGATTGTCAATTTACGACTGTGTTATGTGAGTCTCTCGTTCACTTCCCCGGTGACGCCGGCCCAATCCTCTTACAAAAATTGAGGTGAATCCTAAAACTGCTACGTTACATAGAATTCATAATTCTTTCAATATTCCTAGGGATTTAATGAGACATATTTATGTGCAATCGATATGCATGTTGTCGAGTTCTGTGCCTCACTTTTATTCCTCTTTTTTTGTTGCGCGGGGAAATGTATTTACGCACTGCCGCCTGGGTGGGACCCGATGGGTGTGTGTTTCCATCAGCTGTCTGTATTTAGGTTCCTCGGATCTCTCAGCAACAGGGTCCCTCGACGACTGGCCAGTTCCTCTTAGGGGATTGGAGTCCTTCAAAAGGGGGGCTGATTACGATAAGCTATATCGACCCCCGCCGACGGCGAGATCGTGCAGTGGGGTCAGTTTCCCAACGCAACCCCTGCTCCCGGCTAGGGAGGCTGCATAAATAAGGCTCTCTGGCCCGCCTCGCGTCCTCTTTCTGAGACATGACCGTCTTACAGAAAGGAGCCATCGTCTCCTAGGATTTGTCACTCTCCAGCATCGCACAGACGATGCTAGAGAGCGAGAGGTTCGTTCTCCAAGCGCTGCTGTCAAATCATGATCATCACACCTCTAGGGTGTGCTAGAACTATATAGATATATTTACACTGTATTAGGTTGTGGAATTGTATATGAATATTTTTTATCTTTAACATAAAAGCTGAAATGTTTGTTTGTTTGAACGCGCTAATTTCGAGAACTGTAGCAAAATAGGAAGACTATAGGCTGTATATCATGACGTTACGAGTAATGTAACGTAGGGTGTTACTGGTGGGGTGCTGAAACAGCTTAAGGTTAGCTAACATTTTAACATTTGTTTTATTCATGTAATACTTTAAACGCATTCCTAACGCGGGGTGTAAGCCGTTAAATGCACGACGAGAGTGCTACGAAAACGAAGCCAACGGAAATTGAGAGGGTGATATAAGTTATTTAAAATGGAAAGAGAGAGATCTATATTTTGTATATTACTGTAAGAACAAGTGAGAGATTCAATTCAAACCAGCAGTTGCAGTACAACAATAAAACTACTTTTACGGATTTTTTCGCGGTTTATTTATATTATTAATTTACACGGGTCCGCCCGTGACCATGGTCGCTGTAAAGCTTCCGAAACGTCGGAGTAGTTAAATAATTAAATAAACCGCGATAAAATCCGTAAAAGTAGTTTTATTGTAATGAGTAATATTCGCGTAAACTTAAGACATCAGCAGTCGCAGTCTAGTTGTCAACCGAAACTAATAAATGTACGTGAAACTATAGGTTGTTCTTTATGTCATGTATTCTTTATTGTATGAACGATAGGTATTATCCTAGTAGTGCCGACCCAATGAGACTGCAATACAGCTATAACATTATCGCTAACAATAAGTATATATGTTGCAGTCAGATTGTCTAAATCGCCGTATTTCTATAGCCAATTTAAAAAAACAGGACCGTTTTGTTTTGTGGCAGCCGAGGATTAGCCGGATTGTCATTGCGAGATGTTCTTCGGTATGGCGGCGGAAGTTTAGCTTTATCGAATATCTTGATTTGAGGCTGTGGTAGTGATCGAAATAAACAAAATGGCCTAAGAGAAGAGTAAATGAAAATAACTTAACCAGGGAGAAGGTACGCTCCCGCCTAAACCTTTGAATCTAGCCTGGCGTACTATGGCGTTTTCATGTCAAATTTTGAAAGCTTTATCGCTAGAATAAAAAGCATTTTGGACAGCGTATGACGTGAAACATTTTCCGAAGCCGCGTACATTTTAAACATCAAAGCAAAAATCTAGCGTCGAACGCGCTTCAATTGACGAATAAAAAGGTTAAACTAAGTTAGCATGAACTTTAAAAGCTATAACTTTGTTTATAGGCTTTTTAAAAGATTGAATGCGTTTGAAGATTAAAACAGACTATTAAAATAATGGTGATAGTTTTGGTACTTGGCCACGCCTACTTAAGTAATCCTATAAAGGTACGGTTCATCTTTTTAGGTATGAAGCCCAAAATAGTAACTAGGAATTGTCCTTCGGTAGTCCTGGGATAAAGCATATCGTTTCATGAGTCTTTTGAACATTGAAATGTTATGCTTTTTCAGAAGTGGGCTGGCACGACCGTGAAAGCACCTCTCGCTCACATGACCATTCACAGTTGGTGAATAATAACAGCTTTGTCGAGATTCGTTCGGTTTGTGGGTATCCGAGAGGAGGAGGAAAGGAGAACAACGAATTTATGTAATTATTATGCCTATGTTTATTAGCGTCGGTGAAGGTAATATCGGTAAAAAAGGCTAACTTATCGTGTGTCCCTATACCTCCCTATCCTATACCTATATGGTATCGTCCCTATGCCTATATGGAGTTAAATTAAAACAGTAGTCTTTGGGTACAAGGTTCTCGTTTGGTCATCCACACTTCAAAAACGACTCTTAAATATTCCAGGCCACGGTTGGATTCCGGACTATTTAAATATTTACGAAGTCACCGAGTTATAAATATCCCACTTTGTATGTTCGAACGGAAAATCAATCCCCTTATTGTGGAGAATATATCGTCAAAATTACAATATATCGTCGTCCACTACTGGACTTTATTCTGAAATTCAACATCAGCAGCTCGTTTTTTAAGACGAAAGTCGGCTAAGGCGGCCAAGATATATTATGTAGAGTATATGTTCATAAAAATAATTTATTTTAGGACATAGTAGGATGTGCAAAAAATATGTGCGTGTATTATACGTCATAATCTAGTACAAGACAGGTACAAAGGTACACTACTGCTGACTTCCTGACTCCGGACTCATAAATAGAATTCCAAATAAAAAACCCAAGCAAGCGTTAGCCCCGGCCTATCAGCTTCACGAATCAATAGCGCAACATTTCTAAAATTGATTATTTATTTTAAAGCAACATAAAACTTCATTAGCATACGACATTTTCAATATTTTCCTTAACTTAAGCAATGATCCAATATATGATTAAGAATGATTTTACGGGCAATCTTTATTTGTGGATGTGATAATTGGATACAAAATTTTCGATAGATATCCGAATTACTTTCACGCAGTATTTAAGCAATGTGAAATTATATTGCTTAACTTTTTAAATGGAATATTTTACTATATAGATTAGTAAAGGTGAACTGAATATGAAATACTTGTCTACGTACACCTTCGTAAGATTCGATTACGTGGAGTAAAAAGTTGAAATAAATGTTTGTAACGAGTGAGAAATAAAACCTGTTATACAGTTTTCTACAATATTTTAAAAGTGATTTCATAAGACTTGTTGTAATAATAATTACCTTTACGAATTATACCGTGGTTCTAGACATACAACTATCCCACGGTTACGGTCATATCGCAAAGAAGCAATTGTAACGTGTACTCCTACGTTTGTCTGCTAGGGTGGCTCACTAGGGCTGCTTGTTACGGTTGCTAGCTACGTTTGCTTACTACGGTGACTCCCTACTGGTCTTTTCTACGGTTACTAGCAATATGTGTTTGCTACAGTTACTTCCTAATGCTGCTTGCTATGGTTAGTAATGTAGTTAAAAATGTAACTACATTAGTTAGGTACAGTGACTCACTACGGCAGCTTTCAACGGTTTCTAGCTACGTTTCTTTGCTACGGTGGCCCACTACGGCTGCTTACTATGATGAGTCGCTATGGACGCTAGCTACGATTGCTGCTACGATCGTTTGCTACGATTGCTGCTACGATTGTTTGCTACGATTGCTGCTACGATCGTTTGCTACGATTGCTGCTACGATTGTTTGCTACGATTGCTGCTACGATCGTTTGCTACATTATCTTGCTACGAGTGCACCGGCAGTCTCAGTCACTTGTTGAAGTATTTCTGCGATCGGCTGATGTAAAGTCACAATAACAATCGAGGAATTTGTAATAATGTGTTAGCACTATGCGTCTGCTGGTTTAAAAAATAAATGCTATAAGCAGCACACCGGCTATAGGGGAGGAGGGTGCAAATGCTAGGACTATAATTTACCCTTTATGTATACAAAATGATCTAAATAAAAATAATTAATAATTATAAATAAATAACTAGAATTACGACAACAACAGACCTTCTCGCCAGTTGCCTAATGGGAGAAGCAGAGATATTTGTTTATCTGTTTATTTAATATCGCAAAATAGCTGACCGGATGTTGATGCAAACTTCACTAATTTGCTGATAAAATCCCGTCCAGATTGTACGAAATAAAAAGTAAATGGTTTCCTAGAGATATACTTTACGCGGTTGAGACAGCCGAACACAGCTAGTTAATAGTAACAACAACTTAATAATAATACAACGCTTGAAAGTTTAAAAAACCAGCAATAGTGATTGAGCGCACAAGGTTCAAAGGAACAATGTAAATTAATTGATTGAAACTTAGTAGGATTTTGTTTGCGGTCAATATATAATATATATTAATTGTAGCAATTATGTTTTTGCCACTTAAACATTTTATAAAAAGTATATCTGTTATCTTTGACTGTTGGTCTAAAGGAATGCTCTGTTTTGAAGAAATGTCACTCTTTTTCCTTTTTGCGATGTTGAGGTCGGATATATTTGACATGGCTGACGCTATCTACCATCCCCAAATGATAATTAAATAGTTTTTGTTTTCCGCTCGGGAACCTATAATTTCCTGCCAGGTACCACGAATGCGAAATGCCGGCGTTGTTTAGTTATGTTTACAATTTTGGATATAAAAGGGTAAGTTCATGATTTCTTACCGACGCCATGTTTCAATACTTAAGTTTCGAATTTTTTTTATTAATGTTAAAATGTCTTAATTCTCTAATGTGTGCATTTAAATATATTTACTTACATGTATGGCTATTAATTTGATAAACTGTATCATTATTGTGTTACTTTGAATAGTATATGCCACGTACGAAACTTGGGTGTTAAATTATATTTTATTGTAACAGAGCACATATATTGTAACAGAGCATTTAGTCAGGACTTTAGCAGGCTTATGAAGCCAAGAGAATGAGACGGGATCTTATTGGTTATGTGTTCCTTTCCAAAGCTCTAATCCTTTTCTTTTTTGAGTTTTGGATTTAACATGAAGATATGATGTCATTATAATTTTCAACTATTGAGTTTGAGGATTGAAGAACAACCCGTCTGGTGGATTGGATTGGTATATATACTACTCAAAACAAAATAAGGGCCACTAAGATTTTTTGATGTATCATGAAAATAATAAAGACATTAACTTGTTTAACTTATGTAACTACAAAATAATGTTATTATTTATAATATAGGCTAACAATTGATTAAAATAATGATCGTGAATTGTTTTTTATGATCTTAATGAAATTGGCCATTTGGAATGAAAAACATGAACAAAATAAATCACCGGAAAGAGACAAACTACTGGTCTTGTCACTTTTGTTTCTTCTTTTTAATAACGAGTATGTCCTCCTTTCTTATCAATACACTCCAGAAGTCTCGTAGGCATACTCTGGATTAAATTCCTTAATCTCTCGCGTTTTTATCTGGAACCTGCTCCCAAGCATCTTTTGAAGCGTCAATCAGCTGCTTTTGGTTGTAGATCCTTTGCTCATTCTCTCTAACTCTTCGTTTCACTTGGTCCCACAATTGCTCGATTGTATTTAAATCCGGACTGTTTGCTGGCCATGGTAATACCTCAATATAAGACCTTTCTAGGACAGATTGGGTTGATCGAGCTATGTGTGCACGGGCATTATCTTGCATCGGGGTGAATCCAGGCCCCACTCGCTGTGCAAATGGGTTCACTTGAGGCCTGATGACGACCTCGAAGAAACGTTCTGCAGTTGCGGTATCCGAATTTAAAATGGTGAGCTCGGTTTTACCGTGTAAACTATTCCCACCCCAAACCATTATGTTGGGACTACCGAAACGGTCACCTTCGTGAATGCAGGACTCCGAAAACCGCTCGCCGCGTCATCTCCACACTCTAACACGCCGATAATCGTTAAGAAATTTTACTTTGCACTCGTCTGTAAAAATCACCTTGCCCCACCAGTTCAAATACTGACGGGAGCCCTGCTCAGAGGAATTCAAACAACTCGTCGTCTTGACGTTTGCTGGTCTTCGTGCAATCGATTACGTATACTTTGGTCACTGACACGGGTACCTGCTGTCAGCCGTAGGTGGTGTAACTTACGGGCCGTTACTGTACGATCACGACGAGCACATAGTTGGATGTACCGATGCTCATGAGTCGTTGTTATGTGAACTCTAACTGATCCAATTCTCCTGGTAACACTGCCGGTGTCTCGGAAGCGGTTCCATACATTTTGGACAGCTCTTCGAGAAAAACCCAACTGCAAACCCACGTAACGCTGAGAATGTCCTTCTTGAATCATAGTTATGGCTCTGGTTGCTGTAATTGTATCCATGTGCCTCCGTACTGACGGCATGATTAACGCGAGACGATCAATGAATCAATTAAAATTGAAAAAGTAATATTTTTTTCCTGAAATAACCGAAACAAGTTAAGAAGACAATCAAAGAAAAACATAAGAATAACATCCAATTATTTATTTTTTAGATGGTGGCCAATACTTCCAAATTAATAATAGGAACACATAAAATAAAAAAGGCATA
>JAFELO010002801.1:83145-94070 GCA_017140195.1 Eumaeus atala
GTTCCCTATCCTTTTCGCAAACATTATCAAAAACTGGATTGATTCCATTGCTTGTTCCTTGTAGCATTTTAAGATTGTTCTTGGTTGTGAATATGAAGAGACCATCATTTAATAAAAATATTTAAAAGTCTGACTAAATTTGTAACACAACATTTTATCCCCAGAAGTTTTATCCCCAAAATGCCTTTTATAGAATTAAATTAGTATCACACCCTTTGTCCCCAGTACTTTTACCCCCGAAACTCCTTTTATAGAATTAAATTTGTAACACAATTCACACATTCTAAATTTAAAATCAGATATTACCATGTTGGTTCCCTTCAACTATCTTCACATATCGAACAAAACAGTTCACTTTAGCCTTATATTATGTGTTTATTTTTATGTTTTTTCTTGTTGTGATCTTGCAGCATTGTCATTTCGTATTTAAGAGGCGTTGTCTCAGTATTGACGAAGATTTCTTCGCGCGTGACATCATATCATTAGGAGCATATGGTCGCTAACTGATTTCACACATTGACACGATTGGTATTGATTGCTTGTGGTCGGAGTAATTAATTACTTACAAAATCTCACTCATTGGCATATCGGCACATGTAATTCCCAATCTAAACACGCTAGACAACCGGGTCAATTATCGTAATCGATAAATGCACGCCTGTATAATTAACGCGTTAATGAAGTGTTGATAACAATATTCGGCGTGAAATATTGATGATATTTAGGTATTAGATATTGAAGTGTACAGAAATTAGCATAACAATTAATAATAGTAACAATCGTGTCACGGTATTTGTGATTAGCATTTAGTGCAAACTAAAAGATCTATAAAAACTCGCGTTAAAGAACATATAGCCGATATGAAACACCGACGTGTTACAAAATCTGCGGTCTGTGAGCATGCTGAAGTTTTACCTCTGCCATTCCATAAAATTTGATAAAGCGCAAATCTTCACTAGGGAACACTAGGGAATTCCTTCCAAGGATGATCCGTGAGGCTATTGAAATTAAAAAACATCCAAATTTCAATAGAGAAGATGGCTGGGTTCTTTCCTCTACTTAGGAACATAATCAAATCAAAAAGTAAACATAACACCTCAAGACAGCGAGATATAATAAGTACAGTTTGCGTTAATCGGAACAACTAAAATTATAATTCTTCGGGTACTTTTAAAAACTTGGTTCACCAGGACATCTGTAATCGCAGTCCACCCATGACCATGGTTGCTGTAAAGCTTCTGAAACGTCGGGCTACATAAATAATTTAATAAACCACGATAAAATCCGTATAAGTAGCTTTATTATAATGACTAACATTCGCGTAAACTTAAGACATCAATATGTGTGGAATAGCTTAATTGGTCCGCCATCCATAATCCGCTCCTATTTCAATTAATTAGTCAACATAGGTCAATTTGTTTAATTAATTGGTCAACATTTTATGCTTTGGTCATATATTAATATTCACATGAAATACTTCGTCAGCACGTCATTAATTAGTAACATTTCACCTGAAATATTGGAGATTTTTATATAAGCACTTGATGATACGGGGTCGATGATGAAAATGGAATCGGATATCTTTTCATCGAGCGGTGGAGCATTTAAGTGCCACTTCTCTCCCGCTGCGATTTCTGCTAATATAATGGAACTGAGGAACTTTGTTTGTTCGTTTAAATGCGCTAATATCTGGAACTGCAAATTGGATTTGATTTTTTTTTGTGTGTCACATCTACATTATAGGGTCCGAATTATTATGATGAAGCTGCCCGGAGTGGCTAGTTAGAAATGAGAAAGCAAACACCAAATAAAATACTAATTACAATGATTATACTAATTGTAGAAATAAAAATGTAACAGTGTAAAGAACTGTTAGAATTAGCCGTTTAACTATTAAATAGACCTATGAGAGCTAACGTTAGTGATTATGTCCTTCTATACCATACCTTGGCTACACTAAACGTGATTCCTAATAATAATACTAATAATTATTATTATTCTGATGTCAATTAATTAGAAACTCCTCACTGTCATTGCTCTATAAACAGCTAGTCGCGGTATGAATGTGCTTTGAACTTTGAATTTCAGAATTCAGTCTGTCACGGTTGCATAGAGGAAGACTTCGTATATTTTTTTCTTTTTATAACATTGGGCTAATGGGCAATCGTTTAACCGTAAGTTATTTGACTTCCGGCGTCCACATACTGATGCAATACCAAAGGTTACGGAGTTGCGTTGTCGGCTCATAAGATAAAAATAAACTCTTTTCTTCGAGTTACGTAAGTGGTAATACCGCGGGCGGTAGTTGATTCCACTGAGAAATTGTGCACGTGAGAAACTTACGGCGGGAGCGCGAGGTAACATATAATACTTATGATGAACCATTTATACAAGATGTGAGGTATTTCTTCATGTGGCGTAGCTGTGGATAATCTCTATATTCTATTCATTGCTTTTCGTAAAAAGCGTAAAGCGAGGTCCGGCTCATGTACCAAAAAACTTTATATCCTTTGTGATTCTAAGTCTTTTATCGAAAGTTCTTTTTCGTAGTTTCAAAAGTAATTTGCCGTTGCTGCGGACATTAAAATGGCATTTATATTCTTTTCCCAAAAACACACAACTGCTATCTCAAAAGGCAGAACAACATAATCCACCGTTTCATCAACGAAAAACTCGTTAACTATTGTAAAAGCCATTACGGATTAGCGATTAATCCCTTCGATACAAAAACGGAGAAAAAGAGAAATGCATTCGTTGAAAATAAATAAATACGTTCACTTTTATATCATTGTTCTAAAGCTATTGATATTACTTTTAGATTTAGCCCTTTTTTTATTGATGATGACGATAAACGAGGGTTGTTTGTAGTATGTTTTCAATAAATTCAATATTGTTTTACTTACATGGAGTAACTGAAAGTAACTGTAATTTTCCAAATCACAACGAATATTGATAAAAAGGGGAGGCGTGCAAAAATAGAGTTGTCAAGAGACGGGAATGGAAATACATCATAACATTTCGAAAGAAATACATATCTTCCACAGGCTCTCTTATTTATCTGTCGTATTTATCGTCGAGTACTTGAACTGGCCAAAAGCCGTTTTCATTAGTACATAACTTTTAGGAAAAGTATTAGTGATACTTGCTTAGCGGCCATGTCATGTGTTAGCGGCAAAGGTTGATCTGTTAAAATAGATACGCACAATTAAATGCACGAAAAGACATTAGTCTCTTTTTTATCATTTTATATTATTAACATGCCGTCGAAATAAATACAGCTATTACTAGGGCGGATCTAAAAGTTCGTGGCCTAATATACATGGAGCTATGACATCTTTTTAAATCTACCGTCATTTGTTAGTATGTGTCATATTGAGTTATTGTGCGCAGTTTCATTCCGATACTGCACAATATAAATTTTCTGTGATTATTTGTTTGAAGCAACCTGACGCAATTTTCAATAATGAAGAAAATTGAACACCGTGCAGTCATTAAGTACCTCAATAAAAAAGGCCTATCACCAAAAGATATCCATCAAGATATGGTAAGCACTATGGGGGAGTCGTATTCCAGTGTCAAGGAGTGGGTAGCTGAGTTTAAGCGCGGTCGTGAGATCATTAAAGATGATCCTAAGAGTGGAAGGCCTACATCCTCTACCACGAAATAAAACATCTATAAAATTTGTGATCTTGTATTGGGTGACCGACGTTTGACCATTGGTAGATAACAAACATTAGTTATGGCCGGGTGCAACACATAATAACGGAAGAGTTTGGGTTCCATAAGGTTTCTGCTCGCTTCGTCCCGAGGCTGGCTCGCTGAAAGCAACAGCTGAACGAAAACGAGTTCGAGACACAATTTCGCGAGACTGTTTGGAACTTTTTGAGACTGATCCCGAGGACTTTTTGTCTCGATTTGTTACCATGGATGAAAGCTGGGTTCACCACCATGCTCCTGAATCAAAGCAACAATGCAAACAGTGGAAAAGATCAGACTCTCCTACACCGAAAAAGGCTAAGGTCGTTTTGTCGACTAACAAAGTCATGGCTTCTGTTTGTTGGGATGCGAAGGGCATTATTTTTGTAGATTATTTACCGAAGGGTCAAATTATAAATTCTAGTTATTATTGTAACCTTTTACGAAGATTCCGGGAAGAAATAAAAGAAAAAAGGCCGGGAATGTTGCGTAAGAAAGTTTTGTTTCATCAAGACAATGCACGTGTTCACACTTCGGTTGAAACAATGTCTGTAATCCATGATTGGGGCTACGAATTGCTGCCCCATCCACCTTATTCGCCTGATTTAGCCCCCTTGGATTATCATTTATTTCCAAATTTAAAAAAACATTTGGGTGGCTCGAAATTTTCGACCAAAGATGAGGTGATAGTCGCAGTAAACGATTATTTCGCCGACCTTCCGGAATCTTTTTTTTTCGAGAGGACAAACAACTTGCAGGTCAGGTGGAAGAAGTGTGTTGAACTAGATGGAGACTATGTCGAAAAATAAAAATTAATTTAGATCCACTTTTCTTTCATTTTCTTGGTCGGGCTTAGAACTTTTAGAAGATCTACCCTCGTATTTATGCCGTGTGAAAAGGTGTGCTTCCTGGCTATGCTGGTGTAAGACGGAGATCGGAGGGACACATAAAAAGAATGAGGAGAAAAGGTGGGATCGGATACGACTCATTCATATCCCTCAACGTTCCCCCTTCATTATCCCTAAGTCGTGGTAATTAAAAAGAAACTAATTTATCAGATAAACGTTTCTTAGAACTCAATGTGTACATAAATTATAAAAAAGGTTTAAATGAAGCTTTATCCTCCTCATAGAAAACCACATCACAATGTCTCGTATTATCGAGCTACAAATATTTCCAGATATTTTTTGCCCTTTTTTTGGTAGATTTGCATTAATTAAATGCAATAAAAAAGTATACAAATTTTCAGATGTAAATTCTTGAGTAAATTAGTAGCTAAAACCATATAAATAGTTTTTTAATTCTGAAATCTGCGAAGCGGTCTGCTTATTAATACCCCAAATGGCGGTACTAGAAAGATTAATCTGTAATACGTCCGTACCATAATTTTCTCATCGGAAATTGTTCCACATTTCGGTGTATATTCACGCCCCTATTTATGGATCTATGGGTAGGCTTGAAGGATTCAACTATCGTGATCTAGTACTATACATATAGCTTATTTATTTCCTAACACAAAGGCAAAGTTGCGCTAATTCGACACTCATTGATCTTTTGAAATGAATTACTAACTTCCAAGAAAACTAGTGAACTGACATTTGGCACGGAGCTAGAGATTTTCTTTTACCAAGGAAAAGCTATCAACATTTGGATCTTCAATGATTGAAGATCTTGAGTACCTATGGAATTGGAATGGATATGGAATAACCAAAACAGACCAGCTAAACTATTCAAGTTACCCACATACTGTGCTCCTTTATTCTTCGCTTCTTAAATTATATTAGTTCTATTGTGTATTCAATAACTATTGTATCATATACCTATTTACCTAATCGTTATTGACACTATGCTCTCAGAATTTCGATAGTGAATTGTGTCGTAATCTAAGCGATATTCTAATGGATGCACCAGCGCATACCTCCGATCGCAGACATGAGACGTGCGCCTATCCACCGTAAACTTGATAGACATGTCAAAGAACACGGACAACGGTTTTAAACTTCGTGTTGCTTCAATGGAAAACTTTATATATTGTTTACTGGCTGTGCGAATACACTTGGCTTTGTTGAATAAAATCAATACAATGTAACAAAGTATTGTTTATAATTTAACACAAGTTTAGGTAGGATATTAGATATATTTCTGTAAGTATCTTTAACACAATTCTTTAATGTAAGTGCCTCGAGGAATTGTTGCTGTATAGGCACGGCTAACCACATGTGGTATGTAAGTCCTCATATATTATTATTATTAATATTATTATTATAATTATTAAATATAACTTATACGTTTATAATTTAATGAAAGTTAATATACATAAGTTGTTGATTAAAATAAAATAACATTTACTTTGCGTTGGTTTTTTATAAGACGTGAATTTTGACATTCATTTATTACAACATAATATTATACAAATAGGAAATGTTTTTTTATAGCACAGGGGACAAATGAGAAATCGGAAAAAATACATCCAATGATGTATACCGACGTCCATTAAAATCAGCACCTTTAACGGTTGTGCTAATGCGTCCACCTATTGCAGTTCCAATTTCCTGAAAGAGTTTTGGAACGAGAATCATAGTTGTGTAGAGATGCAGAATGAATACATGAGTGATACACTGAAGTGAAGCCAATCCATTATAGATTTGGCTTACATACTTCAATGTTTATTCTTATGTGTATATACATTTATTTCCATATCTACACTTCTATACTAAAATTATAAAGAGGAAACGTTTGATTGTTTGTTTGTTTGATGAATTGATTGTGCTCCGAAAGTATTGGACAGATTTGACAAATTCTTTTAACATTACAATCCTACAATATTTGTTTTGATCATGATATCAAAGTAAATCCTTATTTCGCTGCAGATACAGTTGATGCTAGCGGTTCCAACAGTCGTAGTTCTTTCATAAATTTAATTATGTCATTACCATGACATTGAATCATCGTCATCATGAATTTATAATTTTTACTGTTTTGTATTATTATTTTTGCCTGTAAAATTAATGCTTTCTTGTCATATTTCGTGAAATATCCGTGCGAAGTCGGGACGGACTGTTAGTTGTTATATGTGTAATACATACTTACTGTTATATGTTATATACTTATATGTGTTGATGCGTTACGTCAGGATGACTGATGGAGGGCTGTGTGACCATTCTAGGAGATGGACTCTAGGCGAGGAGTAATAGTAATAATGTTGCCCTAGCCGAATATCGGCTACATCGGCCATCTCTATTGAGAGCCACCTGAGCGGGACATATAATAGTGCACAAGTGTACAGACACAAGTGCACTCTCTATTCCTTCATTCTCCTATTCCGGTGGGACGGCAATCCGACATGACTGGAGAGAAATCAGGTGCTAGTACAGAAATCTTTTGTATAATCACTTTTTGCATAGTCCGACCCGGGATTCGAAACCGGGACCTCACGTCTGCGCAACATGCTTACTATTAGACCACGAGACAGTTAAGATGAGCAGTATTACGTGTACTCATCTCATGGCATGGTGCTGGATATTGTATGTGCCCAACGCAGGCATCAGCTGTCATAGCTATCATCACAATATCTTGACAGAGATGTAGCACTTCCCTTGTTATAATAAACAAACAACAAATGGCTGACATGGACCGGTGCTGACGATGATGAGTCTGCATCTCAATTTGCACAATTTGATGCTACACACAGGACATAGGCTTACTTGTAATCGACTATGAGCCTTCCACGTCCAAACTATGTTTCCTTATGTGAAGCTTTCTCTTCTTCTTCCTAACAATACTTGTTACGAAGACATATATTACAATAGTTTTGTTGTAATGCGTAACTTTCGCGTAAACTTAAGACATCAAGACATAACAATATCACCATGGGATTTTGTGCGCTACCTACCAAGATGACAATATTAGACAGTTACTACACACTACTACAATTTCCTTGAGATAGGTTATACATACACATCGGAATAGTAGATGCGATATTGTCAATGACTATTGCATATGATCCTTTCCATCACAACTATCGGATGAGCCCAACATGACTTTATCGACATCTCCCTATTCATATACTGAATGTAACACCAAGACTTAGCGTGCACATACCATGCATTTGCCTATGCCTACAAAGTAGAAACCTCCCATATACCTATCTAAGGAGAATTCGATTCACATATAAGACTATGTAATTTTTGAATATTATATTAATAGGTTTAATCGTCCATTCTTTTTTTAAACTATTTATTAGTCATGTTACTATTATGTTATAATATAGGGGAGCAAACAATTAATTGGCATTTGGCATTGGCTTTACAACTTCCGAAGCTCATGAACTTATTTTCATCTTTTCAGTGCATTGTTTAATATTTTTTAAGTCTGTTAGGTTTTTTGTTAAAATTTTACTAAGTGCGCGTGCGTTCATCCAAACATACGAACTGTTCAGCTTTGTACTATTAGTATAGATTAGTTTGGTTGTTATCAGATCGTATGAGCTCGCACGACGCAGACGTACGCAAACATTTGTGTCATGAAAATGAATGTTTGTTCATCGCCGTCCGACCTAATCCCGCAGGAGTGGGCCTTATTAGTCTGCCGTTACACGAACACTGTATTGTGTAGATTGATTCTCTATTTGTTTAGTCCGTTGAAGTGTTTCTTTATATAGAAACGCCTTGTCGTTCCTCCATTCTTCTTTAACACATAGTGCGAGACCTATGTTATGTTCAGCTACGTAATACCGTTTAATGTCGAAGGGAGATAACCGCTCTTGTGCTATAAATTTATTGTTAATTTTTGACTATTAGTTTGCTTTATATTAATTTACTATTTTATGAATATGGAGGAGGCAGGGAATTTAGAGATCGTGATATGCGCCGCGCCGTTCTCCATTAGAGAACTGTCGAAGATATGTTGTATTTGCACTATTTTATTGTATGCAATCGTTTTGTCATGTTGTAGATAAAAAGTAAAAGTAATTATTCAATAATCTGTAACTTATTTTGTAACAAGTATATTGCGATTCTACGTTATTCTATAAGAGTGACTTTGATTAAATATCATTGGGTGAAAATTTCTCAATATTAGTTATTACCCTCTTAGTTCAGTGAAAGCGATTCTATAATAATATCAGAATAATTTATTCCAATACTATAAAGCTGAAGAGTATCCTTTCTGACGAAACGCGCTGATCTCTCGAACTACAGATCGAAATAGAAGAATTATTTTTCATGAGGAAATTTATAGGTTATTTAATTTATATATCGTAAATATAAGATAAATTTAGACCAGACACATTTCCGTAGGTTAGCGCGTTTAAACAAACAAAATCTTCAGCTTTATATTTATAAAAAAGACGAGATACGTGTATGTATATTATATTATGTATAGCACTCTTTTAAATTTTATTTTCCTGCTGTTGCCCTCGCTTGAAAATAATTGAGCGGCGAAGCCCAGTCTTACCATAATTTATAAATCAACGGTAAAACCATGTTTGTTCAGTCCACTGGCAGTTACAAACTTACTGCACTACGTCGCTCGCTTTCGTTCTTATGCGGATCGCCGAGGGATGATGATGATAATAGATAAAGAATACTACATTTAGTTAGTTAGTTCTTAAAATACTGTACAATAAAACGAATATAGGTTTAATTAAAATCGTAAGTTGAACCTAACCGATTCCGAACCTATCGGTTTTTATAATTCCTTGATTCAAAGACTTGAAGTGATATCGAGAAATAAATGAACCATTAACGGAGTTATGTTTCATTAATTTAATTCAGACCGGTAATCTTGAAACCCAGCTATTCTTAATTAAAATATTTGCTTTCGTCCTTGTCAAAGAATCAAAGTATAACGTTTTATAAATTTTTTCTAAACGATAAAATCTCACCGTATTTATTCTGGGGAACTTAATGAAATCATTAAAAAAAAAAACTGTTACAAACTTATATTTGTAGTTCATTTTATTCATGAAATGAAATATATGCATATATGCCGGGATTTTCAGTGATGTTAGATATATTTATAATTTGAGAATTTTCGCATTTATTTTATGATTTCTACTGTAAGTTGTTATTTTCATGTCACATTTGTAGGTCACACATGATTGTAGGTCAACTGCAAGAACGTTGTAGCCAAAACCTACGTGTTACTTGCGGTTGAAAATGTGCACAATAACGACTAGTCTTTTGACTAAGTTGACTTAGATGTGTGATTTTTTCAGGCAACCTTAGGTTGGTTTGGTTTTGGTTTTTTTAGGTCACTTTTGACGTAAATTAAAGTTTGATTTTCCACGCGTTCCCGAAAAATAAATCTTGAAGACGCTTACGCACAAAATGATCCTATAAGGGTTACATTTTGCTATTATCGTACGGTATCCTAAAAACGGTCGACATAATTTGTTAATATAGCTCAATACGGCGTCGTAGATTTAGCCGAGAGCACTTGCTCTGACGTCACACATGCTAATGACATCATGTTAACAAGCAAACACTTAGTGGCTCGCACGCTGGGAATTAACTTTATTGAAATCAATGTCGAAACGATGAGAATATACCTATCTCATAATACATTTAAAGTTGCATATTCGAATTTTACAAGTGAAATGTTTATACAGAGTCTTATTGATCCGTCGATGTTCTTCTGAGTATGTGTGTGTATTCGTTCCTATCTATACCTGTACTGACCTGCTTTGGAAACGATTTTCACACAATAGTCAAGTAGCGAACAACAATGAATCCGCCGTGGCAATGTTTTGTGGCTATACCAGCATGCCATCTAGTGAAGTTATATTATCAACTGTCTTTAAAAAATGAGGTGATGGTGAATTTGTGGCGATCTTTTTATACTCTAATAAGTAATATACACCCGAGGTGGTCCCATTGTCAACAACATGCCATATACGCATTGCGCGTACGTGTTGTTTATTCATAAACTTTTTAATGTTGTTTGAACACTTGTATATCATAGTTATCATCTCATGTCACTAAGATAATGATGGAACATCCCTTGAACGATTATTTTCTTTAGACTATTGATTGTTTTTATTTCAAACTCTTAAATATTCAGACTTAGTGTAGTAACAATTTAGTGTACTCATATAACTTACACACATTTTCTTGTTAATAATATAATTTACTTATAACCCAAGAAGGCTGATCCGTTCACCGTTATTGGATTGTTTATTTTCTTATGAAACGATGACATTCGCTATGAAAAGGGGTAAAACCGTTTAA
>JAFELO010002801.1:94431-132248 GCA_017140195.1 Eumaeus atala
GTTTGACAGTTACCAAATAACTTTGTGGAATTTCAAACTACTTAAGACGAATGTGTAATATGAGATGTGTTTTGCCCAAAATTTGGTGGACTGATCTATAGTCAGAAACTTCATCTGTGTGCTTAGGGAAGCTGTAGTAGACAGACTCGAACTGGCTACATCTCATCATTGTTGGTTAGTTAGTTATGGAGCTTGACCACGTGAACATATTTGTAAATTAAAGTTTTCGCTTTTACCTAGTTTCATATGGTCTGTATATGTGAACATGTTGCGTAAACTGTAAAGTTTTCACTTTTTAGGACCTAGTTTCACCTAGTTTGAATATGTGGACATGTTGCGTAAACTGCAAAGTCTGCTCCAATTATCTTGTTTTTACATTTGGACTAATTCTACTAATGATCAATTGTGTTGAGTTTTTTCTAATGTTTTTATATAAAGTGTTTATGTGTTAATATTGTTTGCTCCTTTACGTCTCTTTTACCTCTTCAGAAGTAAATATCTCAGAAAGTCAATACCTTCTGCCAATTCATAATCTAAAACCTTTTATGAAACCTCAATACTATTTACGAATCTAATGAAACTGCACACGACTAAGCTCTTTCTAAAAAAATCATACCTCAAAGTATTCAACACGTATACTATCGTTGGTAATTATTTTTTTCAATATCATGTCGTCAATTACGTCATTTTGTAGCAGATCATAAAATTTCATAACATACAGTACCCATAATATTCGATTAAAACCTCTGTGACATACGGACGAACAGACCGATATGACGAAATTATAACGGTTCCGTAACTAATAATAATAATAATAATGTCGTCCTAGCCGAATTTCGGCCACAGCGGCTATCTCTCTTGAGGCAGTCTTCTGCGCGGGACATATTATAGTGCTCAAGTGTTTGCGCAGACACAAGTGCACTCTCTATTCCTTAATAGGAGGCTATTTTGATGGGACGGCAATCCGACACGATCGGACAGGCGCAGGACCGACGGCCTTACGTGCTCACCGAGACATAGGTACTATGTATTTTTATTATCTTCAAATCGCACGAAACTTTGTGTTTATTCAACGAAGATTCTTTCATTTCTTTATTATTTTTTTCAAATCTCCAGCTGGAGCCCGAAGCTCTGCAAGATGAGGCCATAATCGGTGTTTTAAGGGAAGTTATCTCCCTATGAACACTGCTCATCATATTCGCTTCATTTTTTTTTCATTATAAAATTGAGCGAATATCCATTCCATTATAAAATATGAATTTTAAATTACAGACGTGGTCGCTAACCGCATACTGAAATCAGTGGAAGTGAAAGGCCATCGCAATTTAAATGAACCCGTCTGTAACCAACCACTCTATTTCAAAGCATACCCACTGATTGCGCCTTTGTATTTATATTTCCCCGGTCGTGCCGAATATGCTGCGTAACAATGGGGCATATCCACATCTAATAAAAATACAACACAAATTTTATCCTCAAATATGACCAGCAAATTGTTAATTTGGTAGATTGAAAGAAAGTATTTCGCAGCCGCAGATTTTAGGCGACTGATTTTTAGTAAAGAAATAAAAATTGATAACTATTGATCGCAGATAGATGGATTGGGTTGTGCAGCATTCCGGAAGCTTCGTCACATCTTACGCCTATACCGCAGAGTTTGAAGACAAAAGTCTTCAACCAATGCGTTCTCCTCGTGATGACCTACGGGGCCGATTCATGGCCTCTTAATTTAGGACTGGTCCGCAAGTTTGCGGTAGCTCGACGGGAACGTGCTATGTTGGGTGTTTCTCTGTCCGACAGAATACGTAACGCAGTCAAAAGGCAGAGAACTAAAGTATCCGATATCACGCGACGAATACGGTCGCTGAACTGGCATTGGGCTGGTCACACACTCAGAAGAACAGATGGCAGATGGGCCAGTAAGGTTCTGGAGTGGAGGCCGTGTTTAGGAAAACGAAGTCGAACGTTCACCAGGTGGGAAGACGATCTCCGTGCAGTAGCCGGTCCGGGATGATTGCGGGTAACAGGAGATCGGTCGTCTTGTCGTCTCAATGAACGGAGAGAGGCCTATGTCCAGCAGTGGACCGACAAGGGCTGATAATGATGATGATCACAGATAGATCCAAATTAGATCATAATTATAAAAAAAAAAATCGTTCAACTTCCAATACAGCTTGAATGTATTTATTTACTTTTTGTATATTCCGTTCCATAATCCTACAGATGCCCGAACAACCGCCTGTTTTAATAAACCGGTGTAAAGATGTGTTGTTGTTGTTAAGTTAATCAATTGTAACGGCTACTTGATGGAGTGTAGTAACGTCACTTTTTACTTGAAATTATTGAAAACAATTGAAAATAAATTGTTCCCTAAATTATTTTCAAATTATATATCATGGATAATTGTGATGAGATGTGAGTTGCACGAGGCGTGCCGCGTGACGGCTGGCCGGATTACACGTTCATTGAAACTGCCGTTAGCGGTTGTGAAAGATCCTAGAACAGAAAATAATTTTATTTTGTTTTACTTCATTTTATTATATGCCTGTATACATGTCAATAAATAAAATTTATTTATTTAAATGTACTTATAACCCAAGAAGGCTGATCCGATCACCGTTATTGGATTGTTTATTTTCTTATGAAACGATGACCTGCGCTATGAAAAGGGGTAAAACCGTTTAAAACCATCGCAACGCTTTAACCATAGGCTTACGTCACTGGCCTTTCTTTTGAATGGTGTCCATGTGAAATAGTTTTGGATTTTTATTATGCAGCCACAGTTTCTGTGACGCGTTATTATGCACACATGGTAGAAATAGTCAATAATGTGATTCGCAGCATGAATGTATACCTTAAATTCGGTCGAGCAGTCACAAAAAGGTTTAGGCACACACTTTAAAGCTAAAAAGTTTACTTTAAAAGTTGTCGTGGCCGGTAAGGAATTGTGCAATGCAATGATCAATCTGTAGCCAATCTTTAGCTAAGCGGGCGCGCAGTCACGGTGCGAAATTGTGTAAGTGTTGCCCTTACGTTGAGCTACTCCATCGTGTCTGCCATTGATAATTAGGTTTTGGGTGGTAATTGCCATTGGGCCAAATATCTTTTCGATCTTCTGTCTGCCTTTTGGTCTTTAAAAATATGGACTAGAGAGATTCTTTGTGTGATAATATATGTATATAATACATGACTGCATGTCATTGGATTTCATATGCAGCACACAGCGGCTGGAACAGATAACGCCTCCGTGCTGACGGTGCTGCAGGCCTTACATAAAAATGTTGAAGTAACTCAAGTAATTTCCGTCGCGCTGCGGCTATGCTAAGCTCCATCTACTCACAGTAGCGAACCGTACCATATGCTTCCGAGATCCGTTCCGTTGTATAACATTTTTAAGGTTTCAAGAGAGAGGCCCCAGGTCGAGGTTGAGATATTAGCAATGGGCATAAAAAATACGTTAAGCCTTTTCTTCGGTTTCTATGATGTGTCCTAAAAAGGTGAATTTATCTTCTAATATTAGTCCTTAGTAGATAAGAACTTCTTTAAGTTTAACTGCTAACGTCGTTGAATTTAATACTCGGTGCCAGATTGTAAGCAGCCCTTTAACCATATTTGGAATGATTTGTGCGGCGCGAATTCAAATCGGCTTCTTTTTCCCCGAGCCCATATTAAACTAAGACCTTACTTTGATTTAGTTTCGATTACAGATCGCGTATTACCTTGTACTATCAGGAGCGTCTTAACCGCGTATCCTGTTAACGTACATAATACCGGGAGTGGTAATGAAAACATGTCATCAAACTCTATAGCTCACAAATAATATATAGGAGATGGTACTGAGCCCTGTGAGCAGCCTCGAAAGCCTACGAAAAGGGGCCGATCCGCAGTTTTGTTGTACCGTTTATGAAGCAGAATATTCCCACTACACACTTAGTGTCTGATAGCTCGACTACTTTCCTAAGTAATATAGCGGCATCTACTGTAGACCGTCCGGTGTTACAACCTTTTTTTTTAAATTATGTAATGTAATTCTATTTGGGTTTAAGCAATTTACAGCGTGCCTTTCAAGTGGTTTACCCATCTTCGGAAGTAGTGTTTTGGGGCGGCGTGACTTTGGATCATCTGGAGGCTTACTAGACTTAAGTATTTATATTGTCTTTCCGCCATATTTCTGGGAATATACCTTCGTAAATGCATTGATTAAAAACAGCTAAGAGAGACGAACCTACAGCCCTACATGCTTGTTTGAACATGAAGTTGAAGGCTTTATTGGTTGGTAACTATTGCTGATAGTAACTAATTTCTTCATAGTGGGCAAGTCGAAAACTCGTGTATAGACTAGTTGTAAGGATTGTAACCTTCTCGGTGATACTAAGTACCACTATCCAGTAAATCGTCGTGAATCAGGGTGTCGAGGCAGGCTCTGGCAGTTTCTTCTAAGTTATAAATGAATGTGTTATTAATTCCTATTTTAGAACCATTAGGAATGTCATAATAACCCTCATTGGGTTTGAGCTCATGGTACAGGGAGGACCACGGACCCTCTCCATCAGTCTATTAGCAGCGTTTTTCTATGAATTATTTTTGGTTGGCACGACAGCTGCGCCATAGACATCCGCATTATAGTTGTCATACAGATGCCCTTTATCTCCCAATGGACTACCAGCTACTTACAAACCGCACGAAACGCGACAGCATGGTTGTCACTTTACTGGTGGTGCCATGAATTGGGCCTCCCGACTGGTGAGGCACCTTTCGCTCATATGATGCCAAAGCGAAGTTTGTGAATAGCCTGTGGTAAAATGGGTCTGATGGTGTCAATAAGGCAAATCGTTTTCATAACCAATGACCGAGCGGTTGAAAAATGTGCTTCGGCAGGCTGAGACCAGAGATGACTCGAGTCCGACCGAACTATCGGTTTCTTTCTTTCGATTGAAAAAACAGTTTTGGTCGGACTCGGAAAACTTTTTAAAACCGTCGTTACCTACGAATAAATAAAACAAAAGTGTAATTGTAATTCGACAGTTCTTTATATCACCTCCAGGGGCCACGAAACAAGAAGCCCAAAATACTGAGGACTACTTGCAGCGACGTTCTACACATAGTTTTCTACGGGGCGGGGTTTTAAAACATATTTATTCATGTAACGAGCTTATTGAAACATCGATGTGTGGTGTGTACAGAAAGAAATTGGCATTCATGACATTTGGTTCTCCTTTTACAATGTCACTTGACTAAACATTATTTTTGATCTTTTTCCCATTACGATAATAATAAAGCCCCCTAGTCGAATTTAGGCTACCGCGGCCATCTCGGCCATGCTGTATTGCAGCGGAATTCAGCCGGCACGACCGGTGGGGTAATTCTCGCTCAAATGATACTGCCGTAAAGTGACATCTACGGTATCGCGTTTCCTCCTGTTTGTGGGAAGCCGGTGGCTCATTGGAAGGAAGGTGGAAAGATGTTCGTGGGCGTCCTAAAAAGGTTCGCATTTCTGATTTGCCTCCTTATATTATCAAAAAAGAAACTTATTATATTGTCTGTTCCCTCATTTCCCTATCCCGATGGAATGACAGTCTGACATGGCCGGAAAGGAATCAGCTACAAGACTCGGTTTAATGTGCTCTGTGAGGCACGTGGATAGCACATCCAACTTCCTGACTCGCGTGGGCTGAGGGGATGGGTAGAAGGTAACAAATAAGCGGATGTCTGTAGGATGCTCATTTGAGCAAACTAGCAGTAGTCTTTTAACCCGGCCACTTTTAGTAATTGAGAAGACAAGGCTATGTGAAACATATCTATTACTTGTATAAAGTAGATAACTTAATAGATAATTAAGTAATACTTTTTCTTTTTTTTTCCGTGGGAAAATGCATTTTCTCGCTGCCATCAATCCTGGGTGGGATCCGATGGGGTGCGTGGGGCTCGTGTATGAGCCGAATATCCACACCTCTCGCTGACATAAAACCGCCGAAAAGTGACATCTTCAATGTCGCGTTTCGTGCGGTTTGTGTGCAGCCGGTGGCCCATTGGGAAGAAGGAAAGGAGGGCAACGCATCGGCATAGTAATTATGTGGATGTCCGTGGGCGTCGATAGTCCTACGGTTCCGATTGCTCGTTTGCCGCCCTATTCTATAAAAAAAAAACTAAAATTTTATCGACCGTCAAAAAAGACGCTCTGGATTTGTCAGCAACAGAACAGAACACCTTACGAATAAGTTCTTTTTTATTTATTTCGCAAGGACACCAGCAGTATATACGTTGATATGTCATTACATTAAACAATGATCACGACATGATTCTGTCGCATGTACCTTTATGGGTGACGTATATCCATACAAGGTGGATAGATTTTTGATTCGTAACACTAAATTATAATAAATTGGAATTATGATAGTGATACATTGAAATGTTAAGTTCTTACTGATTCCTATTTGACGGTAATCTTGATTCTATTTATACATATTTACAGATAATTATTTAGTATATTAATTATATTTTAAATTTATAGAGAGATCAGAATAACAGAAATTTAAAACAATGTTAATTTATAAACAAAAAAGTTGATTCACTATTAAAGGATAAGATATATATAATAATAGATATAAGGAGTTCCGGTCCTCTCGGCCAAGATAATAATAGTTACTTTAGCTAATCCTAAATAACCATCGGGACGCATCCTTCCCATCTGCGTAAAAGGAGGGATCTGTTTTTCCTATCGACCACAATCTCACCGCCGCCCGAGATTTCCTGTAGTAACCGATGATGAACTAACAAGAATGAAAATCCATGTTATCCTACTATAAAATTTATATAAAACACATGTGATGCCAATTTATTTTAATCGAGACATTTTCATAATGACAACCGTAAATATTTTATTGACATCGACTTAACCGGAATTACTGAAATGTTAAAATAATATTCAATCAAATAGCCCGTTTCACTGGTTCCCCGTAATACACTCACATCCCTGTATATTTATCTACATTATAACGGGACAAACGAGCAGTCGGTGCATCTGACTACCCACACCCATAAACATCCGCATAATTGCTATGCAAATGAGATGTCCGTATTTCCTCCTACGTTGGACCACCGGCCACTCAACGGGTGGAAACGCGACACTGCTCGGAAGCGAGCTGTCACTATATGGCGGTGTCATGTGAGTGACATCACTTGTCGTGTCCGCCCAATTACGCAGCAATACAGCGTGGCACTACCTCTTCCTAAAATCACTGCCCCAAATAATACTAATAGCAACGGAGAGAAAAGATGTTAGTGCATGTTGAATTTTTTTTTGCGTTGAATGGTCCATTTATCGAGGTAGGCTAAAGGCTATATATCATGATGCTACGTCCAATAGGACCGCAGTTACGTGGGTGGAACCATGGGATAATTCTAAAAAAAAAGCAACGACGTCATAACATTCTTCGTTTGTAATCGTTTGCAATCTTTGTATACAACTTAATTGTAGATAAATAAAGAATAATTACACTATTTCAGAAACTGTAGACAAACGTAGGCTGTAGTAAGAGGTAGTGCCATGCTGTAGCAGAATTAGGTAGGCACGACGAGTTCTTCACCTTTCGCTCACACGACGCCGCCACCAAGTGACATGATTTGCTGTCACCTGCGGGTTGTGATTAGCCGGTGGCCCATTGGAGGGGAGGAGGAAAGCATGGCCATGCATTTGCATGTAAGTAATAGGATGTCTAGGGGCGTGAATAAACGTTAAGGGACTCGAATTGTTTGTTTACCCTCTATACACAAAAAAGCGGCCAGTGAGTCGATAACAAAAGAATATGATATCCAGTGTACGGGATCAAGACGCATATCAAATTTCTTGAAATAAGCCCATAGATTTACTATTGTATTCTATTTAAATTGATAGTGTTAATTCCACGTGTATCATCTTTATTTAAAAACAAGTAATGTGAAAAGATTACAGATAGAAACAGCAAAAATAATGCATATGACAGCTTGTTACACCTGGATACTTTTTCTAATTTTTAATCAACGCCATCTGATTAAAATCTATTCCATTTTGATATTCCGCTTCACTTTTTACAACATTTTAATGAACGCCATCTGATTGAAATGTATTCCATTTTGATATTCTGCTTCACTTTTTACTAAATTTTAATCAACGCCATCTGATTGAAATGTGAATCCTTTTTGATATTCTGTTCAATTTTTACTAAATTTTAATCAGCGCCATCTGATTGAAATGTATTTCATTTGATATTCTGCTTCACCTATTGAAACGCATAGACTCAAATGCTGTTTGACTTATTTGAAATGACGAAATGTACTTTAGATCCGGAGGCTTAATGTATAAAAGGATTCAAAGCGATGAATAGTTATTCATGTTAATTTCAATCATCAAATTTCAAATTAATGCTAATTTTGCGAAATATATAGTAATTAACATAGAAACTACATTCTGTGTAATTAGTCAGACAGTAGACACAATAGTTAAACAATAGAAATTATCATATAATATACAGTAAGTGTAATAGTAGCAGCACCTCTCGTATTCCACCCCTATTGGTGTAGCCTTGCGAAATGTAGGTTACCTTTGTCGATAAATTGGACTATCTAACACTGAAAGGTTTTTTCTAATCGGATCGATAGTGCCCGAAATTACATATAAACCTTTTAGGTTTTTATTTTACTTTCATTTTCTTATAACATAGGGTCCAAGTGTGCAGTCAAACCACGTGGTGTTACATTAGTGATCACTAACGATCATAGACAGAAGAATACCAGAGCTCCTTCAGATGTGGCGAAACCACAGCCAACTGACATCTCTACACAAGGCAAGAGCACGAGTATGGTTGGAAAGACCGCTGGGCTCCATCCCAATGGTACAACAGTGACGTCTCCCTTTGTGGCTGGACCTACACTTTATAACCTAGTAGCCTGTAGACTGAAGTATTGTACTACTTCACTAGGCTAATTAGATAATAATAAGAAGTTATCTAAGTAACCGCAGAACTTAATGTAACTCGATATCGTTATCGATCGTTAAGTATTCTCTTGCTAGTTGACGCCATTAGGATAGTGTTCTGAAAACGAGGAGACACCAAAAATAGCGTTTTAGCTGTGAACTCGAAAACTTGAAGAGTCTATGAGGTTAAATTGTACTACATACTTAATAACAAAAATAAAATTTTGTCGATCGCATTCCCATACTTAAGCTAACAAATATCCGATTTCTTACACAAGTTCTGAATATCGTTGGCTTGTTCCCGCGAAATATTTACGTGACAATAGTATAGATCGTCTTTGGTGCTTTCATGCGCATAACAATGAATGCTGCCACCAATTTGAAGTATGTCATTTATATGCAGAAGAAACAGTAGGAGACTGAACATTCGCTTCAGGCCCATTCGATTTATGAATTTTCAAGGATAGTAGTTAAATTCCTTCTTCCTAGGACGGCCTTGATCAAAAACAAGTTTGTACGAGTTCCCGGAGAAAAGCTAACTAAACGCTGGCCAATTTTGACTGTTTGTCCGACTTTGCTTTGACAACGCTTTTGAAGAACCTGGATAACCGATAGCAACCCTGCCTAAGGTATTTCCCGAGATGAATGGGAGTAGTAGTTATGATAACTAGCTGTGTTCCGTGGTTTCTCCAATTGGGCAAATTGTATACAATCGAAATGATTCATATTTTCTAATTAGATTGTTATGTTATCCCAGGTTGTTGTTCAAATCCATTTAGTAGTCTTGTACAAAGGAATAACAAACATCTATACAAACTAGTTTAATGTTAGCAGAATTAACAAAAAGTCAAATGTGATGAAAGTTTACAACTACGTCACTTGTTTTCAAGTCGTCAACTTAATTGTAACAGATGTTTTAGCTTATTGTGAATACTTGCGTTCCTATTTGAAAAAAAAAAGTATAAATAAGAAGCCATTTTAAGTAGCTGGTACATAAAAAAATCTATTGGTCAGGTGTAAGAGAAAATCCATTTTGAATTTTCATAAAATTATGAAGGGATGAAAGGGATGACGATATATTTTGACCGTACAGATTAACGTGCTTTTCGATATTTCATGTGGAACCTCGAGTGTGGTATGCCTATTAATATAGTTAGCGGTCACACGTCTAAGTATCTGCTGGTAGCGCAGTTACTTAATCTACCTTATCTATTCTATTTATTAAGAACTCTGACAACAGTAAGGCGTAAAACATGACACTCAGCTCTTTTATGTATTACTGGCGAAATAAATAAGACATCAATTGATACGTAAAATGATGTTAACTTATTTATTCGTCATTGTCTTTCATGATTATGCCACCATCAAGAATTGCGGCAGGCGCTGCAATACATTGTTGGTGTCTGGATCATCCCTAATACTGTACGAGCGTCCTTACATGAGCGCAACAGCCCACAGTCCGCTGACCGACCAAGCAACTGCAACAGTATTCAGCAATTGCAGTTGTTAAGTCCATCTTTTGCAATTCAGTTGGATATTTGTATGGATTTAATTTTTCCTCTGATGAATGTTGTTTCACTGCCCCTATAATTGTATCCGTTAGGGTTCATATCGTCTTGTCTAATTTCAATACGGTATCCGCCAACGGAAACGTCATAGTATACGCCACAGTCTGATCGAGCTCGTCTGATTTAGCAAGTCCCCAGAGCAAACAATACAAGGCCTCTGTAACTCAATGTCGGGAAATATAAAGGCATTAATATTTTGGAATGAGGTTGTTCGTCTATTTATATTCAAGTTATCGACCATGTTTATATATTATTCATTTCCAGCTCTCTTCTATCTTTAATTATGCTCAATATTTCAGATGCATTAACATTATCTTGAAACCGAACACCAAACAGTGTTGCATCATGTGTGGTAGAGCTCCATGGAAGTATTCTTGCCTGAATGACTTGTAATCCCTTTTATATTCACCATTAAAAGCTTCTGCCACCCATCTGCACATAGTGTCTCAGCGACTTCCATTAGCCGAACTGTAGTTAACTGGTGTTCGCCTTCTTGAAGTGTTTCTGGCATAATATGTATATATCTATAGCCACATCCTTCTAAAAAACCTTATACTGTCTCTAAGGCCCCGCTCTAGGATAAATACATCACCTTCTGTAAAACACGACGCTAGAGCTGTAGCCTCAGAAAATTAGCTCTGCGTTATACCGCACCTGATGAAGTTGCTTTGTAGGATCCAATAATCAACAACATATCCATGTAAAAAAGGTTGTCATGACTATACAGGTAAAATATCATACCTCCAGGTCGAGGTGTAAGTCTGGCCTTTATAACATCAATCATGAATGTTACCAATTCTGAGGGATTGTTTTTAACATTTTGTCACTTCCTCTTTGAAGAATAGCTACATAAAGGGCAAACATGACTGCCCTCTGTGACTTGATCCAGCTTGTTGAATATCTTCACGAGAAACTTCTTATTCTATGTTCACACTTACAGCAGCTATTGCAAGATCTCCGCATTCTTTACAGACGACATCATATTCAGTAATCTTAAACTGAAAAATGCACACAAAAGCGCCCTCTAAAAGACTAATTATGAAAGATGATCATAATAAATAATTTATTGAGCCTACCCCGCTGCTTGTACTAGAAAGTTGTCACTTTTTTATAGTTGTTTCATACTTACTATGTATGGGTAAGTCCAGCCGATTAATACAGAAGTGAATCTTGTTTCCAACTATGAGGCAGGTTATCGCCGTAAGTTATTGACAAAATGTCCCAGTTAACGCACGTATTAGGAATGTTTCTTCTACAATAATTCGCTTTCCGATCTACAACAAATTTTTCCAAGGATCCAAGGAGCAAAGCAAATTCATAGTCCATTATCACGCACAGAAGCAACTTAAAAATACTTTGGCAGTCCGGGTTGGTATAATAATATAATAAGAAATGCAAGGTAAAACACAGGAAAATAATTATCGACACAAAACTGCGATGCTTTAGAGCAACTGCTCTTGTGTAAATGAAACTGTGTATGTATACGTTAAAATATCAGATAAAAATAATGTAATCTTATTAAAAAATCTTTTTAATTTATATATGATTTAAAAACTTATTTTATTCATAAATCAATGACATTATCTAATCGTTTTTCTAAATAATACTTAGTAAATACATTTATACGAAAATCATTAAGATTTTAAACCATATAATATAAAAAATAAACATAATTGACGGTGATGGCGATCTGTTAGAATAACTCTGATAGTGGCAATGTTAGAATGAAACAATTTTATTGATATTCAATAATCAAATATCCATTAAATATTTATTTCAATTTAATTAATTCAATTAAGTATGAGGATAGCATGTAAAATATTTGTTGAGCATTGGTTATTGCGAAGTCTTGAGCTTCGCTTTGAGCTAAAATATCGCCATTGTTCTTTACAATTTCTCCATTTATTTTCAACTCGTTAATTTGATTGCGACAGATGAGAAATTAGTGTAGCAATAGAAAGTAAACAAACATCAAACAGCGAACCATTAAAAGTTACATTTTTGCATAAAAGGAATCCTTTTTAACAGAGATAGACATTTTAAATGGGTGAACAATATTCGTTAACCACTGCAGAATAACAAGAATTTCACGTTTTTATGTTACTGTGGACGGTGTAAGCTACAGGTTGAAAAAATTGTCTCTGTTAGCTGAATATATAGAAATAACTTTTGCAGAAGCTTCCTATACTTTTGATAGCCTTGTTATCTGACATCGGTATGTCGCTTGAACGACGCGACGCTTGTTTAATACACATTGTTTATATGGATTTTTCAGGGGATTAATTAACTAAGTTCTTTTAACGTGTTGTGTCTCTTTAACGGATTTTATCGCGTTTCTTTAGATTTTCTTGTGGAATGAGAGAGAGAATCACCGTTCTCTTAACGTGGTAGGCATTTGCGAAGATCACTTTCCCTCTCCCACACATTATAAGTGTAGAGAGACGGCTGTGCTATCGCGTTTCGTGTGGATTGTGATATTTCTGCAGTCCATTGGAAATAATAATTAGACGATTATTTGAGAGGCTTCCTTAGTATTTTCCAGCTTTTATTTAAAATACGTCACCCATTTTAACGTACAATATAATAATAGGAATAAAAATACCATATGACTATTTACTTAAGTATTTACTCCGCTGCATTAGAGACCCGACGCGGATATTGACGATATGAGGTAAAAACGATTAAAGAAATAAAAGTTTGGTTTATCCATTCATTTAGAAAGATACCAAGATACAAGGTGAGCATTTAGAAACCGTCCATACAAAATATATGTAACTGTGAGATTATGCATCTTGTAACAATAACTTAAGCACGTAAGATTGACATGTCAAGGAAATTTTGCACATCTGTTAAATCTCTGCATAGTAGAAACGACTTAAGATAGCACACGTTAAGTTGACATATGCAAAGAAAGTATGTTTACGTACAATCATGGATGCTTTACAATGACTGTTGGATATGAAATTGTATATTTGGTATTTTTGTACATCAGTGGATTTATCGCATAGCACTGTCCTTAGTTGAATTTCAAAGTCTGTGTCCTGCCTATGCTATGGTAATGCGTATGTCTAATGGCGTCATCAACAAATGATCGCAGAAGATCGGCCTCAAGTACAGAAAACTATCAATAGCGCCTTTGCTACGTATCTAATCATTTTAATGTCGCGTTTCAGGTTCGTGATACTAAAGTACGTGCGTCGCGATCTGATCAGCAGTCTGCCACTGCCCAGGCGCTTACTGGACTACCTGAGCGCCACACACTACTACTCCGAGCTGCTTGCGGAGATCTAATCACTCATCCGGTTGTAAACTTTCCACCCCTCACAATATCTGTGCACTAAGCGTTGGCGATATCAAATCGGTGTTGCCGCAGTGCGCTAGCCGTGATATTGTCACTGGGTTGATGATCATTTAGTGTAACACTTATCGCACTCAGATGAAAATTTAACCGCCCACATAATTCGTAGGTCTATTTGTGGTCGCTAGGTATGATTTATAAACTGAAGACTATTGTTAAGTATTTCTCTTACAATAAATGATAAAGTCATTAAATTTTCTTGTATTGAATTATAACTCCGTGATCGCTTTGGTACTTGTTTTAGATTTGTTTGTTTTAGTAGACGGTGGGCGGTTAATTGTGCCGCTGAGTATGAGCTGAGTATGCCTTCTAGATACCCTGCTTTCATGAGATACGTCCAATATATTTTTGCGATAGCCTCATTACAGTTACGTGTAATTGTGTACCTATTAATAGTAAGAAGTCACTTATCGAAACCTCTTCTACTGAGTTCAGCTTAGTGCATTAACCATTAATATAAAATAACAATAATTTTCTATATATGTTTAAAATCTTCAAATATATATTAATTGCTTCATTATACTCATTACTCTGCTCTATTCTATTTTCTATTGTCATTTTTATTTTAATGAGATTAGTGTAACTTGATTTAATGAAATATGAACTTATCTTTTCATTGACATATAATAAGTATGCTATTATTTTTTACACATGCTGTATTAGTGAACAGTATTATTAAAAATGAATTCTGAATATACTTAACACTTAAAATAATTCATAACTTTTGTCCATATAAAATATAAAATATCGTTCTATAATTTAATTCAATAGACGGCGATTTTTACGTAATACAGAATCCAATCCAAAATCCAATTCGACACATCTTCAATTACGTTCCCTAATGTGTAGGGAGAGAAAACACGAAAATGAAAAAAAAAACCAAATCCATGGTCATATTAATGAAAATATAAAACCGTCACCTGCGGTCATGTCCACACTCGAAATTTCCAGCCTTTTCCATACAAACCTGGTAGTATATTCACACTATAAGTGTTTAGAGGACTCTCTATTTTAGCAAGCTCTTCTGTTCGTCCTTTGTGCATTAATTGATGCTCGGGAATTCTACGAGAGCCCTCGTCAAGTGCAGCTCAACATTTAGGCTGGAACGATCTCGCACACTTGCATTAGTAATGGCAACTCTATTATTCCCATTTCGTCCGCCTGCAGCGTGAAGTATCTTACTAAATTATCAGTTCCAAAGATATCAATAAGCTTCGAAAGTTTATGTTGTAACTTTTGTGACTTGAAATAGACTTTTGATTTCGTAAACGCCTGATAGGCGCCGTCTGGTATTAGAAGCGGGTGTGCCGTGCATTTGCCACTCGATATCGCGGGTTTGAATCTCGCCCAGGTGTGCCCTACGATCTCACCCGCATTGTCTATAAGGGAACGGTTCCTTGCTTTATAACCAACCACCTGAAGAGGCATTTTCTTGACAAATTATTTAAGTAAGTAGGCATCAAAATTCGTTCAAAAAACGTCTAAAAATCTTTAGAACGCGCTTATAAATTCTGTGTAAACTTTTTCTTTCGAATATCTACGAAGTACACTAAATCGACTCTCGACCCTTAAACTTTATAATATATATAGAATATATATTATTTTTAATGAATAGTAATCACCAGGCGCTGTGATTATGTTCATTTTTTTTATTAATGTATGTTGTGGTTGTGTCTCGAACGTAGTCTAAATCATACATTACCTTATATTACATTATATCAACATATGTATTATATATTACCTCATATTAATAAATAATACTACGCTTTACAGGTACATTTCATAAAAATATAAAAGTATTTGCACGAATATTTCTAATCTAATCACAAACTATGTTCATACAACACAATAGTCGCGTACTTATACTCGTCAATAGTCGACAATACACACTCTAAATGTTTCACGATATTTTCTTTTAAAATAAATACGATAAATTATGCACGGTTTTGGAAATTAACATGTTCTTAACCGTAAAGTTTCCACCGCTATAAAATTCATATACTAACAAATCAGTGACTCATTAAATGCAAAAAAACATTTCTCATGCTTTTGTTTCATATCTCTTAAAAATAATAATAGTGACGAAGTCACTATTATTGTTTCACTAGTGTTTGTATATTTCTATCTAAACCATTTTGAAGTATTTGATTATGCGATTTCTTACTACAATTATTATATTTTGCCAAAGATTATTTAAATTATTATAAGTTTGTATAATTCTATTTAGTTTAGTTTTTAGTTATTTAATGAACGGACGGTTGCAATAATAATTTAATACAAAGTATACTTTATATAAAAGATTTAAAAAGTTCAAGTGAGAAGCATAAAGCTCTTATACACTTAAACAAAAAAAAAAATATCGTGCCTGTCCAGTTAGTGTCCGGATTCGTATCTGTTATTTTTTCTGCTTTGATAAATATACACTACCTTTTGACATATACATAGAAAATATTTTAAAAAAATATTTCAATATTGTGACAAAACTGGTTAGTACCTACTGGTTGTAATATTCAATAGGAGAAAAAAATCTACGAAACTATGATGGGTTGGTCGCATTAAATGTTTTATAAAAATATTGATAATTTTAGTATAAGAAAACTGTAGACACAAAGCTTCTGGATATTTCAATTTAAAAAAAATATTGTGACGTTTAACATAAATGTTGCATAAATAGATTAATAATTATTAAGACGTGTGAAAGAAAGTTTGGTGTCGCCATCAGTATATTATAGCGTGTTGATGCACAAGTTTGCTTTCTACATATATCATAAGGACTCCTCACGAGCATCATTTACGTAAAAAAAACTAACTTTTGTAAGCAAAGACTATAAAGAATTGCCTTTGAATATTAAGCTAATCGAACGTATCAATATCTGTGATTTTGTTTGTACGATATGTGTAAAGAGAACTCGTCTGTACAATACACAGTCGTGTTTTCTTTTATTAGTTTCTTTTTTGTTTTGTAAAAGTAGCAACAAACCCATGACGGACAAGGAAGGACTATGGCCGCAATGGTCATCGCAGTATCATGCCCATTAAGGCCGTCGCAGTATTTTGATTGCTACAGTAGCACCAAGTAAATGCTATCGAAGCAAGCTCATTATGGCCATCGCTGTACTACGCTCCCAAGTCCATCACTGTATGTTCTACTAACTAGGGACGTTAGGATGTTCTAACATCGATATTCGATAAAAGCAATAAGTCTGATGAAGAAAATCTGTATGAAAATACAATTAATTGAAATATCAGATAAACATCAAATCAATAAGGGAATCAAATGCTATTTGCCTATTCTGTGATAAAATTTATATATTTTCTTTAACAATGTTGTGTAGTCGACAGTTCAATCAAAAATGTAAATTTCATATAGAAAATACTGTAGAAATATTCACAGCCGATGGGGTTGTGCATATTTCTATATTTCATTATGTATTTGGTTAATTATAGAAACATAAAAATAGTCGAATTAAGGTGCAATGTTGCACTACATTTATAGCTGGTACTTGAAGTCAACTGAGACTAAATTGTTTAACGCTGGCTTCTGCCTTTAAAAAAAAGTCTCTCGTCGTAGCATCCACTACGTACGCTACATCTTAGTCTTGAAGGAGTAACGCATAGTGTTGTGACGCTAAATTCGCCTTTTTAAATTTAGTAAACCATAAAATATAACACTTAAGTACTGGAAGTTTTATATATACAATCTGTCTAAAACCTTCAGGTGACGCTGTAAAAACGGGTTGATGTAAAGGCAAGAAAGCAGTTATAAAAAAAAACTACTTTTTCCTTTGTGTTTTGTCGTAAATAATGCTCGTGTCATTAGCAATAGAATGTGAGATATATTTGTGTGCATCATACACGTATCTATCTCTCTATCTATTAATAATTGTTAACGACTGAAATATTTATGACTTGTGTTAAATAAAGCATTGAAGTTATATAGAAGTTACAGCAAAACTCGTTGTAAGGTTGCAATTCTAGTGTCACATATCAAGTTTTAATGTTGTTACGATATCCTGGTACAAACATTTTTTTCTAGGGTTTTTTAATAGTTTTTAATAGAACCGGTTTGGGCGGTGGTGGCGTGGCTAGATGAAAAAAAAAATACCAATGAATGTAGACAAATTGAAGATAAACGCTAACTTTGATTGTAAACCAAATTGTCATGCCTGAATTGTGAAACATGTCCGTGAAAATTGAAATTGTTATGTTGTACAATAGAATAAGAACTTCACCTGAGAATGAACAACTGCAAGGATTCCAGAGCTTACAATATTTGTGATTATCTCGTGACGAGTCCCAGCTACGCCACTACTGAACACTGTGTTCTGTGGACTTCAGTGTCGAAATGATCCGTTAGTGCGATCTATGAAATGCTAGTGATGATTTTGAACCGCTATTCATTTGTTGATACAATTGTTTGCTTAACATGTGCTACACTACTACCAGCTGTTACTGTTATTGGTATAGTACAAAAAGAGTCGTGTTTTGTTCTAAAGGTTCTTACTACTGTTTAATGTATGAAAAAAAGTACATTAAAACGTGATGTAACTAGACAAATAATACAATAAAATGTTGACAAATTGAATTGTGAAAGTATTGAGATACATATTTTAGGCGGTCCCTAGTCTGTCAATTATATCGTGGAATAGAGTACTGAGCATTAAACCTGAGAGAAAATCAAATTTGCGTTAAGTCATTGCGACATCTCCAATATTGACACTAAATGGGCAATATTTTTGCACAAATCGTAAAATTGCACAATACAATTGATCGTCTAGGGGCGACTTTCTGTTGATTGTGAATGTGATTTCGTAACTTGGTAATTGACAATGTATCGTTATTGTTATATCATGGTACCATGATATAGCAATAACGCCAAGATTTCTATGTTTAAAGTTACAGTATTAATCTGTAAATTAATAGAAGAGAACGGTCGTATCGACGCCAAAACCGACTCAGCGTGACTACTATACGCTACCGCTTTCGGATTGGTCGCCTCTTTTTATGACGCCATGATATCATAGCATATGTCGATATCTGTTTGACACTTCACGGATTAATGTACCTTCAAAGAAAAGCTGTATTCGATACTCGATCAAATTCTCTCCAAACTGCAATTGAGCGCTTGTTGACTAATATTGTTGTGTTACGCTACGTACGTAGTGAGTTAATGACCTACAGATAAAGGTGATACGTGCAATAATGATTTTATCTATTTAATACATATCGATAACAACGCAAATAACTTCAACGTAGTAAAGTGACCAAAATGTGTGTGCATGGGCATTTAGTTTTAAGAAGAATGTTAAGAAAACTAAGCAATACATTTGAACTAATTTAGGGCTCTTTGTAAGCGAGACCTTGATTCGAGCGTCTGTTATATGAATAACCAATGGATATGTCTTAAAATGTTTTGAAGCATTAATTACCATGCTTTTGAAACAATTAACTGTTGCCTTAAAATGTAGTAGAGTACATTCGGATAAAGTAATAGGGAAAAGAATTGTTGTGTATCTGTGATTAGGATTATTTTTATTCCACTTCTAAATTGAAACTTGTGAATCCGCCTGTCATAGTTTTGGCATAAGCAACTGAAGAGCCGGCCAGTGTTGTTATTATTGCCACCTCTAATGTCGGATTATATCGTAGCATTATGCTACGAAAAACATAAAACACCGTATTAAAGGCTAACACAACATAGCTGAGCAACGACTAAAACCATATCCCTTATTGTATTAATAGTTTCAACAGGTTATAATATAAAATATAAATGAGCTGTAAAGTGGCGTATTTGATAAACTTTTTCATCACTCACTGACTGCTTGGCAAGCGGGTTCATATTAAAATATCCAGCCAAATTTCATAATTGACTTCTACGCACAAACAATCTGTTATAAACACTTTGACATTCACTCTTTACTCTATGATATAATATTTATTTGAATTTCGTATGAAGAGGAATTGATTCTATATAGCCAACCACTAGTATGCTTTTGATTCGTGCACTTCAATCACATCAGTACAAATAGGATTCTTGCCAATGTAGGTATATTTATTATAACTTAGGTGATACGATACTTGACACAACCCAAGCCAGTAAAAGGCACGATTCAAAGATGGCTGACAACATTCTCCCTCTCGCTCGTACAGATTACGCCATATTGAGAGAATCGTATATCCGCGCGGGTTGTACTGAATAGTAAGGTTTTATAACATGTAACAGTTTCTAAGTAATTTTGTACATTGTGGTTGAAATATTTTAATAGGTGTTAATAATCATAATATCTGCAATAGTACGCCACTATAACCATTAATACGAAATGTAAGTTATTATTTCAAATTAAAATACATATTGGACAAAATTCCAAAGTGCTTTTAAAAAAGAAATAAAAAGAAGAAAAAAATCTTGTTTTCACCTTGAGATACAATTTTTGGCAAACATTTGCACGATATATTCATTTTTTATTTTTAGCATTCGTTCACTAAGGTCGATTTTAAAGCCTTAAGTACTATTGCGGACTATAAGTGACTTAAATATAATAATATTGTAAAGACGTTTTAGAATCGTCCTAATATGTAAACATAATATGCCAAGGTTTTACTTTTCCCTGAATAGTCAATAAGTTATCGTTTCGGGTAATCAAACTAATCTTTGTGAAGTTTTTAGACGCTCCCAGTTAGTTTTTCGACTCTCAAGAAACATACCTCACTTGATTATACTTTACTGCGATCTGGCTTACTTTTAGGCTGATTTCTCAGCTGTCGGAGGGTACGGGCCGGCCGAGAGTTCCTGGAACTAAGATACGCGTAAGGTGCTAGAATGTCGTTCCACAGTGACGTGGATTGTTTCGTACACGACTTTCATCGGGTTGACCTGCCCGCATGTTGCCGCAACGCATCGCTACTAATTCGCAGCGTTCAGTCATCAGTAAATATTTCAATTGGCACCATTTCGATACTAAGTATAATAAAAATAAATTAGAGGAAAGATAATAATTACAAGTGTTAAAAATCTTGTTGTGATTATTGCACGGTGGTATGGAAACCTGCGTGTTCGAGCGCGCCTCCCACTTGCCCCTTTTACTATAGGATTGATAACTAGATGAAAATTTACGACGATATATTTGTATTTTACTTGGAATATTTTACCTGGTAAACAACTTCTTGATTACAAAGTGGTGTAATCTCATTAGTTTTTCTGTACATAAATTGAAACTACGTTTTGTTCGGCTCTATCTTTTTTCCATGATAAAACTTAAATATACTTAATATTCTCGGCGCGCCTGATCAGAATACGCACGTAGCGTATGCTTTCAGTTACTTGTGGATTAGAGATCATAGCTTTCTACGATTCTAACACGTCTCATTCGTCCACAGTCATACACCTGCTCATAAGCTTCTAGGGGAGAGTGATTGGTGTAAAGGCTTTTTCTTGGAGGCGATCTTCCAACTCATTCACTCAAATCTTTTTTAACCCAAGTTATTTTCATAGTTATCAATATTCCAATATCGGACTTCTCAAGTCGACTTCGGAAACCTGCCTTCCTTCGGAAACTGCGTGAATATTTTTTTCACACGGGCGGTTTTCATCTGCTAGTTAACAGTATGAAATTGTGTTTACATGTTAGGACGATTCAAAATGGACATGCTTTACGATGGCTTGTTAACCTGATGCCTTAACATATTACAATTCATATATAAACAATAATATAACAAATTCTTAGGCTGTGGGTGTTGTACTCTACAATGTATTGCCATAATGCTAATGTGTAACTAATCGTAAGGATTATTGTTTCATATAGAGCTCAGTACTTTGGCCTCAATCGGACTTATATTTTTTTCGTCAAGACAAATAAACTTTATCGCGTCTAACTTATGTATTTATATACCTAGTCTTGCCATAAATATTGTAACAAAGAAAAAAATCTTTTTAATTGCAAATAACATTTGTTACTTTTATGGTGTGTTAGTTTAACACACAAATGTAAAACAATTAAAGATATAAGAGCTTCTTCCAAGTGGTCTAGGTTGGCTGCATTACAGTCCTTCAAACGTTGAGGCCAGTCATCAATAGGAGCACGCAATCTTTCCGTGCAGAAACTCTTCACTGCCAATCATCAAATACAAGCTGTGCTCGCTAAAACCGACCACAAATCTTAATCCAGCGGGTTAAGATCGCTTCCAATTCCAAAAGACCAACCTGGTCTTCGTCGCAGACTAGCCTGCGTGTGCTACGGGTGTGAGGCGAACCTCATAAGCCGGGTTGGGTCGCGGGGGGGACAACCATCCCCTCGGTAGGGGATCACTTCCAACCAAGACTGCGTGGACCGAGCTTTATGACCCGGCGCCGGCGAGAGAGTTGGAAGGACCATACTTGGTTATTGAACATGGTGTTATTGAGGTGCTCAACTACCTTCTCAGGAATCTTGATACACTAGTGACGATGTTGTGATACCTTGTTCACAAAAATACATCTCAGTCACCCGGTACGCAAAGCTTTGACTAATACCAAGTGTATGAAGTTCTAAAAATTGCATTTGGCTCTATAGCTACTTTGTGTAATGCAATCACAACTATTTTGATCTCCTCTTTACCCACTCTATTTTAATATCGCACAATGTCGTACAATGTATTAGCGCTAAAAAGAACAACAATCGTATAAAAATGACAAATAAATTCAAATGTAACATTTTTTGTTTTTAATTGTAACAGTATTTATGGCCAAACTAAGTTTAATGTCAGGGCCGTCGTATTGACGGCGCGACGTGATTGTATATCTTCTTAATGTTATCTGTAAGAAATTAATCGACGGGTTTCGGCTTCTGTGGTATTTATAGTAAGTAACCCAGTGCCAGGTTGGTCAGGTGCGGAGACTAACAGATTCTATTCGGGCGTTCTCGATTTGCTAAAATTTTGAGCAGTAACGTCACATAGTTTCCAAAAGGCACGGTTGGCAATGTAGACTTCGCTTTATGGCAGTGACCCACACGCCACGGTCATTGCAACTTTTGACTGAATAATATGGCACTGTTAGTACCTCATTTACTTTGTAGAGCTATGCCAGATCTGTATTTCTTGTTGCAGCACAGAAGTTTAAAACCTGTCGTTATTTCAATCCTTATAAAATTACAAAATTGTCAGTATTTGTCAAAATAGTATTTCTTTGTGCCGCCGCGATGGCACTTGCGACGGTTTCGTCTCTAATTTTATGTCACTTATCCAACGTATATGGTTTAATGTATTGATAAGAATCGAGTGTACAAATGCTTATGATATGATACATACATGACTGCTATTTTTTTAAAGTAGGATAAATTAAATATTACAAATAAGCTAAGCCTATTTTAAGCTGTTAACCTGTTAGCACTGAGATAGTGTTTCCGATCTCAAAATTTTGAACTAAAAGCAATTATAACGTTATGGCTACATTTAAGAGATGTAGTTTAGCATATAAGTGTAGAAATATATTTTTCCGTACTGTAACGAATGTAGGCACAAACAATTGACGCATGGGGCTAGAGGGCTAGAGGTCGTTGCAGTATACCATTGTGAATATAACTTTTGCCTTTATATGATGGTTTGAAGGGCACTTATTAATTTTATTATTCACACTAAATTCCTATTTCGAACCTCATTGTCCTTGTGTGACCAAGTTCACCACAAACCTTTTCTTATGTACTCTTGTATGTACGCACTTAATTAGTGTTATTACCCCTGATTTGATCGATAACAAATATAAACAACACTGAGTATTATTCGCACTTATCTCCAATCCCGATCATCTTCAGGTGGAAAAGATATAAATAACTCTGTAAGTCAACACTTGACGATATACTGCTTTTTGCAGGCCTCTATATCGTTGTTGTTGTTGTTGTAAGTTAATCCTAAATTTGTAAAAGCAAGATATTGCAGCGAAGAATAATCGCAACTTGGATTGTAGTATAATCTCAAACTCCTTTGTTTTGACCATCGGTAACATAGGGAAAATAAGTTTCATCCGTTAAGTACTAGATGGCGCCATTTACGACTCCTTTCGAGCGATACATAAAACAGTCGCCTTAGCGGCTGCTACTTGAACTGTGGTACACGCAACGACCTCTCAAAATTAAACACCAAATTACAAAATGACCATACAATTATAAATACATTTATTGGCATGGATAATAATTCTAAATACATGATAGATGAATAAGGGATAACTGTCAAGTAGAAGTAAACCTAAGACCACATGCTTATACGTAGATATAGATGGCGCTTGTATCAACAGGACTAATCAATACACGCATGGCTCATTCAATACTATAGCAATACTTAGTACATTGATGAATACAATAGTGATAGGTAGCCTTAAAGTGATATAACACTGCTGCTAGGTGATAAATTATGTGTTTGCAAATGAAAAATATTTTTTTAGTCACAAACATGATATGATAATGGATGTTTCCAATGTTTACACGCCATTACCGGTCTGAAGCTAGCCACAAGTAACGAATAAGCGGCTAGGCTCAGATGGCTAGAGCATAACGTGATACTTTTCGTATGATATTTTGTACAACGGGGAACATAATGTAATAGTAAGACTAAACTTTTTTTACTGCATTGTGCAAATCGCAGACCGAAAGTTACGAATCAACGAGACGAAAACACACCGGCTTCACTTTCGTCACACATTTTGGATTCATCTAGTTTCAAATCTCAATCACGGTGTTTTCTAACGTACTCAATGTAATACGTAATCTGTAATTTTAGTATAATAAACGAGCCTACAATAAGTGACTTAACGCTAGATATGCGCTGATGTAGATACCTCATATAGAAATCAATGAACATCCTGTACTTAATGTATGTAGAAGACGTTTAATTTAGTTATCGCTTGTTAACAATAAGCAATACGTGGAAAGACACAACGACTGATTAGTACTATAGGTAGAAGTTTCGGGGGCTCGAAAGTTCCCACTATCTAGTACAATCACATGCTAATATATACACCGAAACGCCTCCATTTAGATTAATGAACACAATTCATAAGCGTTAGTGATATTTAGTGTAATTGTGTAAAAGCGAAGACATTGTCAATTTCCGTAAATAGCAGTGTATTCGTAATTGTACAGTGCGTCGCATAGGTTTAAGGACACATTTTCTTTATCTCGGTTGTGATAACCAGATGAACGTCTTGTTACAATTGGGTTCGATTGTGACCCTTCAAATGTACCTAATATTCTACTTAGTAAAAGCAATAATATATTTCTTTCATTGTAGACAAGTGTGTAGTTTGAATTTGACTTGAGTTCCCCGTAAGGTTTCACTTGTTTGTCTGTCAATATTTTGGCTTTAATGGGCTTTCACATTGTTTTGCTAGTAGTGAGCGTTCGCGCCGCAGATCACACTAATAGGATATGCCATTGTTTTTACAATGCTTTCTGGTATCAACGGTTTGTTCCGTGCTGTATATGATAGTAATGATAACGCATGCAAAATCAAGTAGTTGGCATTAATAATAATATAGAATTGCAAGTAAATATAATCATATGTGTGCCGAAGCGAAACTTCAGAAAATAAGCAAGCTAGTCCTGTGGTTCGATCGACATAACCCAGATGGCGATAATATCTACATCACATAACGCTATCGAAATGTAAGTCTGCTAATTACATAATCACGTACTCTTTGCTTAAAGATTCCATAATTTGGACTTTAAAACCGCAACAACTTCCGTAATGTTTTCCTTTAAAATACATTAGCGTCTTATTATACTAAGCATGTGATATAGATGTTTTTATCTAAAAATATATAAATCGATAAAAACAATGGCATATAATACATTGAGAGGTGCACACAATGCATAAAACGTGCTGATAATGCCTCGGTGACAAAGCACGGTAAACGGCACCTCTATTTATTTCTATGATCTGTGGACCAAATTATAGAATGTAGCATTGTCAGTGTATTGTGTAACGGTTACAGTGTCTTATTCCTTAAGAACTCAAAATTTTATGCGTATTAATAATAATCATTAGCGTTCAAATAAGTACATATAACTTATTTAATGTAATACATGTAGATGATATAAGAATAGTTAATGATTTCAATGAATATCTGAGAAGCGTATATATCCTAATCTAGTCCCAACGTTTCTATAATATATTACGGACATTATAAACAACTATGTAATTCACCCTTAAATTATATTAACAATGATTATTGTATTTTAATATATTTGTGTAATATGTATTTCTTGTAGAAATATTTGTAAATTACAAGCATAACATACAGTTGTGTTGCATTCATGGTTATTACATCTCTTATCATGTGATGTGGGCAAGTAGAGCTCCGTTATTAACACCTAACTCGTATCTACCATAGATAATAACATGGATGGTATGCTCTGTAAGTGTAATCCATTATTACTCTTAATCCAATCCAATAAGGGATATATGAAACAACGTATATTAAATAAGATTTAGTATAGGCGTAACCTTTACGATGTTCCTCCAAGATGAGCTGCGGATTAAACCCGTTATTACCAACCGTAAACGGTACTACCTTTCTGAAAGTCTTTAATCTATGGCATCACACGTGATCGTTTGATCCGTAAGCCGCCTTCTGCGTGTCTTGGATTGGCAACTTCCTTGTTGTTTTTGTATAGAATTATTTAAAACACAAATTAGTTTAACTATGTAGTTCGATGTCTATTTGTTTATTAACGTTGAATTAATTATTTGTTAATAATATATATCAGTTACATGGTCGCATGTAATGCATTCTCGTAACACTCGTAATGTAAGTTAGTTCATTCTGTTTTATAAAAAATGTGAATCGAAATAAAATGGATTCGGAAAAGGTATTTATGTTTTATTCGTGTGAGACCTTCCTATAATCATAGAAATTTTTGTATATTAATTGGAATGTTACTACGGATTAACTACTGAAAGGTGACTCCTGGAGTGCTGTCCGCTCACCGTTTTTTTGTTGACGCGGGGAAACGCATTTACGCGCCTTCACCTGCCCTGGGTGGGGTCCAGTGGTGTGTGGGACCCGCGGCACATGATAGTGCCGAATACTCACAGAAACCACCGCGAGTGCCATCAGTACCGCCCTTGGTAAGATGCCCCGGAACAACAAATCTTTAGGGTACCTCGACGACTAGTCTGTCCCCTTAAGGGACCGACTCCACCTCCACTCTAACCCCACCGACTTTGGGACAGTGCAATGGGGTGAGGTTCACATCCTCGCCTCATGCCCCGTGCGCAAAAGCGCCACCTATTGCTCTTAGGTCACCTCTTCTTATAAGAGGGGTACCGAGAGCGATTCCTCATCCTGATTTTAAGCCCCCTGTTCTTATAAGAGGGGTGCAAAAATCCCCCTCGGTTCAATTGGGTTCTCCGCAGGCTACTACGCCCCACCGCCACGACAAGGCTTGAACCATGGTGGGGCTGTTCGCTCACCTTGACTACTCTAAGTTTATAACGTCATGTAACTGCCGGTTGTTATACAGTATCTGCCGTGAGTGTCCTGGATGACTTTCTATTTCAGTGCCAGGGATCTGCGACAAGTAAGATCTGGGTAGCGAACTTCAAAGTTGACACTTTTATCACATTACAAATACTATGCGAAAACAGGTTTAATGCTATTTGTAGACATCCTAAACACCGTGTAACAAAAGAAACAGGCAAAATCTTCGATCAAATATTTGATCGAAGCGGATAATAATATATTTATAATGAAATAAAGAAAGAAAAAACAACAACTTCTGTGAATATATTTACGAATTGTAACCTTCTCAGAATTGCAACACTTTTAAAGCGTATATTTAAAGTCCACCAAAAAGATAAAGGTTAGCCAACAGTTAATTATCATAAGCATGGATAGCTATTCGCATATAAACAGTGACGGAGTCGACAAGATGTCAGCGACCTAAATCGGACTCGCTAAGTTTTTTTTCATTACAGTATACAAACAGCTATAAGCACAGAGAGGATAGACAAAATAAAGATGGAATAAATATTCTAATACACGGTCCGAAGAATCGAATCGAAGATCGGTATATTCTTCGGACAGTTTGATAATATACTTTGTTATATAGAAGTGACTTTATTTTTGGAAAAACTTAATATTTTAGATTTCTACATATTCATTCACTCTCCTTTCGGCTTCGGCTATTATTTGACTAATCTGGAAAATATGCCTTAGTTTCCGTTATCACTTCCACATTAATAGGATGAAAAACTTGGTTTACCAGGCCACTTTTGTGTGAAAAAAGAAGACACTTTCATTTCAGGCGTAGTTCTGTACTATTACTACTTTTTATTTCTTTCGAACAATGGAAAGACGGGAAAGTAGATTTCTCAAATTATATATACGAGTAGGCACGAGAATACCTATATTATACATCTATGACATCAGTTCTCTTAGAACCATTATTATCGAAGGCAGAAATACCGTTATCAATATTAGTACGAACTAATGCCTAGCTGCATTGCATCTGATTTGGGCCCGTACGATCGCGTACCTCTCACTCACATTATTATCTTCAAAGTAATGGTTATGAGGTCGTATTTCTTACAGTATGCGAGCAATCGGCGGACCATTGGGCAAATGGGATAAATGAGGACAACGCATCTGCATTTGTGCATGTTAATGAGCGTCGGTAGTCACCAAAGGCTGCCCAAAGGCACTGCTCGTATATCCCAAGACAATGGATAGCAGCATACCGACCCAAAAGCCTCCCACGATCTCACGGTTCTTTCAATGTTTGGTAAGATTTTACAGTAATCAATTTTATTAGTCTGCCAGCACATCACCCAGCTAGGTCAACAGTATCTGCCTTGACGAGCATACTCGATAATGCTCGCACGTCGAAATAAGTCTTAGTATAATCCACCATATCTACTCTTCTACTAGAAAGAATAGGTAGAACAGATTATAACTTTGTGTTATATATATCGCAGAGATTGAAGACAAAAGCCTTCAACCAATGCGTCCTCCCCGTGATGACCCACGTGGCCGACACACGGCCTCTTAATTTACGACTGGTCCGCAAGTTTGCGGTAGCTCAACGGGCTATTGAACGTGCTATGTTGGGTGTTTCTCTGTTCGACAGAATTCGTAACGAGGTCATGAGGCGGAGAACTAAAGCTATCCGATACCACGCGACGCATAAGCTCACTGAAGCGGCAATGGGTTGGTCACACGCTCAGAAAAACGGATGGTGGATAGGCTAGTAGGGTTCTGGAGTGGAGGCCGCGTTGAGGAAAACTAAGTGTTGGTCAACTGTTCACCAGGTGGAAAGACGATCTCTGTGCAGTAGCCGGTCCGGGATGGATGCGAGTAGCAGGAGATCGGTCGTCTTGGCGTTCATTGAGAGAGGCCTGTGTCCAGCAATGGACCGATAAGGGCCGATAATGATAATGATGATGATGATGCTATATATCTATAATCATATATTATACGGAACCAAATTTTGTGTAATAAATGAAACTGGCGATCAATTTTGTATACCTAACACTATATGTTTCGCACGTAGCGGTCACAATGACTTTCATAGTATGATTACTATGAAAGTCATTGAGATCCCTATTGACCTTCTTTATAGATGATATATAAGAATTTACCTGGCCAATTTGGTGTCTAAGCATTATTTTACTGTATGAATAAATAATCCTAATGGGTACCTTTGAAACCTAATTTAGTTGTAATTTTGACGAATGTTCTTCAATAACTCGGCGTTTTAGCAGCACTTGTGATATAAAGCTTAAATAAAGCTATACATCTCACACGGTCTCTTGCACGTGAGGTAACAGAGGTGGAACTCCGCTACCGAGAATGGGTAATGAGGTTAGACTTAATGCTTAGAAACGCCTATCCGCGCTTTGTCCAATGGAAAACGAAAAGAAATGAGGGTGTTGGTTCTCGCTCCGCCCATTAGGTTGCCCACCCTACAGACGCCCCTGAGTGCTTGTGGCCATCCGTAAATCAGTCGCAGTGACAGTCGGAGGTCAGCTGAACACGTGAGTTTTTTTTTTTATTTTGTCAATTAATATTAATTGTGTAACAATTGGGCATGACAAAAAACCAAAATGAATGTCAACGGATTAATGTAAAAAATTTTTAACCTTTCAATCAAAATATTGTTTAAAAAAAACTATAAAATAAGCTTTTACAGCACATCACATTAAAAATAATTCTCAATATAAGCTAAAAAGAATAAATAGTATTCTTATGAAATAAAAAAAATATAAGAACAAATTACCCGAGTGCTAACCGTAAGGAAAAAGAATAATGCTTCTAAAGTCAGGCCCCCCACTATTTATGAAGAACATTTTTGCCATGATTTTAAATGTGTACCTAAGGTTAGGAAAAAAATTAATGACTTGATATACTTGTTTGCTATCTATGGTGGTAAATAAGCCTTTGCGAAGGGTTGGTCAGTTCCTGGCTGATTCGTATTATATGTTATTATTTTTTCTTTATTTTTTTTTTTAAATCATACAATTATTGTTGACACTTAGAATTTAACCATTATGGACGTATAAATGTTAAGTTACAACTAATAACTGAAGTTTTTAGAAATATTGAAGCCTACTATGGTGACCCATTGGGTTAGGGAGATGAGAAGGAGGGCAACGCATCGGCATAATTATGCTGATGTTCATGGGCGCCGACAGTTGTTGAATGGCTCCGATTTCTCATTTGCCTCCCTATACTATAAAAATCAAAAAAGAAATAGGTGAAAAATAAAATTAATAAGTTGAATTAAATTAGACTTACGTTGGGCGAAAAACAAAAGTTTCAATGTGTATTGAATAATTTAATATTTTGGTGATCGTAGAGCAACAATTTTACTGATACTCCCAATGGTGGCTTCATGAGATTCTTATGTCATAGGCGCGTTGATGGGTCAGTCAGTTAGGAATGCCGTCTCTATTCTTCTGTTCTGTGAGTTAGGACATAGCACTTTATGTATCATGTGTAATATTTTTTATATATAATAATATGTAACTTATCATTTATATTGCTAATATTTATGACCTCAACGTACCTATACGCGAAGAACATCATTCCCATCCATTTTTCCAGCGTGCGCGTATAGTGGAACTTGAAATTTGGCTGACTTTCGAGAATTATCCGGTATCTATATCTTCTTACAATGAAAAGCTACAATCTTCGTTTATTTTTCAATCGGTATCTGTCTGTTAAATCTTTCTGCTGTATAAAAATTTAAGAGACAACGATGTCAGGATTTAAAAAAAAAAATTAAATGGCTTAAGAATATCGCATTTGTAAAGGCCAACCTTTACAAATGTTGTAAAAAATTTAGAAGTACACAATTGCCTGTTCGATCAACTATACGATTGATCGAAGAATTACATCAATAGAACACCTTAGATAAACAATGCCGATAACGAAAGTTGTTTACATAATCTTATGGCCATCATTTAAAAAATAATCTCCTTTTAATAATTTTTGATCATTCTTTTATCTATTCAATGATTTTACCCAAAAGAAGTTTTTGCGTTATATGATGATCGTAGCGACGGCGCCACACGCCTCAAAGATAGGACCACAGAAAGGACAGAAAAACTTAAAATTTATAAATTGCTAAAAAACGTTTGTGTGGTAAAGGATATTTTAATTTATCTGAGTGTATGCTACACCCACGCACAAATACGATAAGTTGATTTCTAAACTTACAATCATGCGATATTTTCCACTTGGCTGGTGGATGATGTCTGATATTCAAATCTGTTCTTCCAATATTATAAAGAGGAACCACTTTATTGTTTGTTTGCATTGAATAGTCTTAGTACCGGCCGGACCGATTTGAAAATTCCTTTACCATTAGAATCCTGCATTATCGCTGATGAACAGAGGCTATAAAATATTTCCTAAAACGTTATGGACATTAAGAAAACTTCAATAATGTAACTAAAAGTGTAAAAAAATATCAAAGCAAATCCTCTTATCGCAGCTGCAGTAATTATTGTCAACTAGCTGTCCAGATGCACGTTGTTCTATCATAAACTGTATTATTTGTCATATTATGGTAACCTGTAATGAGACAGAAATTAAATTTTTTTACTTCCAGCAAGACTCGGGACCAGATCATAAAGTACGATCCACCCGATATTGGTTAAAACGAACGTTCCAGACTTGAGCAGAGCTGAAGACTACCCTTCATCATGTCCCGACCTTAATACGCTGGATAATGATTTATAGTCAGTTTTGAAAGGTCAGCTTCCTCTAAATGCCATGATAATTTGGAGTCCCTAAAACAATCTTTACGATTGGCTGTATTTCCCCATAGAAAAAATGCGTGCTTCTATTGATAACTGGCCCCATCGTTTAAAAAGACTGTATCGCAGCCAATGGGGACCACTTCGATTATGCTTTTTATATTTTTAATTGATTTATATTTGTGTATTAAACTAAAAGTAATGAATGTTATTTGCAATTAAAAACAAAAATTTGTAGCGAATGAAATATGTTATTTCTTAATGACATGAAATGAATTTGTAATGGCTAACTCAAAAGTATTAAGTAACTTTAAGAATTCTTGTACTTTTCAATGCTCAATAAACTGCTTCAGTAAGTCAAAGCGGCAAAGGTCTTACGACAATAAATATTACTATTGAAAGACCAAGTTTGAAAATTATTATTAGAATATTGTAATTTTTCGCATTTAGCACATTTGGAAATTACAATAAATATATTGTAATTTTTCACATGGAGCACATAAAATGAAAATTACAATAGACTTATCTTTCGATGCGCTCTTAGCTAACCCTTCCTTTAAAAAACTCTTTAAATGTTATGGTTATCCTCAAAGACGAAAGACGAGAAGGTATTTATGCAGATGTGTCGACCTCTACAATGGGCCAACAGACTGGCTGCAACCACACCAAGCACGACAACGCTGCCATCTCTTTACACCAGTATTGTTTGCGGTATGGACGTATATTTCCCTGGTCGTGCCGACGTGTATCTGTTGCAAGTCAACAAAGAGGTTACTTCTTCCAAAAACATTACAATTTTGCAGACGCAAACGGGTAATAAGTAGGTGTATGTACTATATAATGCCAGAGTGTATCCGTAGTTATAACAGTTCGTAGTTGTTATTGACCGTGCGGCGCGAGGCGAACGATATGCACATGACTTTTTAATCGTGTATGCAGTTTGTAGATGGCTCTCTGCTTTTTCTTAAAATCATAAATTAATGAAGACTGTCGTTGTTCGTTACATGACACACCCAATTATTATAGAAGTGGTATTTTAATCTAACTATTGAATATCTACAAGTATGTTAAGGGGTATTTTTCACAGCATGCCTTTATAAGGATCTTATAATTTTTTGTCTTCAATTGTGTTTAATTATTTCATTATAAATAATAAAATTATAAGGAAGTATATAACGACGTTGTAACACATTCCTCATACGTTTCACTAATAAACTTTATACACAATTTGTTACGTATAATTTTGTGCCATTTACGAAGGTTTCACTCTACAAACCCGACACAGTGAAGTGTACAGAGAAGTAGATGCACTGATATATCCAAGGATGTCATCAGGATTTGCATATTGCTACATTACGCTAGCGAAAACTCGGGAGAAAACCATAGGTACTGCAGCAATTTTGTAAGTATACCCCTTACAAAGTTGCTCCTGAATATTAATTTTTCACGGCTTATTAGTCGTGGGCCAGCTAAATATTCCAGCTGGTAGATTCTTGAGATGGGGACCAGCTGGAACATTTAGCTGGCCTTAGAACATTTTGGTAAGAAAGACTTGGGTCGGTGTTCAGAACACCAGTATAATAAGAGGTAATATCAACCGCGCCATCACGAGCCGTGCCCTAGATAACACCGGTGTGCAATGATCTACATACTTATGTATGTTGTGTCATGTTTCATACGGTGTCAACGCTGGAGAAATGGGGAGAGAGGGCAATGCATCTACATCGCCTGCCCTATACTATTTTGTTATTATATATTATGTATAAAATAGAATATTAGAGTCCGGGTAAAATAACGGGTGCAGTTTGTGCGCTCTATGCCAAATCAATCAGAGGACCGCGCTATATCCAAACTATCCCGCCAAGCCCTCCCCCTCCCCTTGGTTTCAATTACCTCCCCCCAACGATGCGTAAAGTAGGTTAAAATTTCGCCAGACGAACGTCCATAACGGAAACCGTATTGGCGGTCGCTGATAAGTTCGTGCTTCTCTAGGTAATGCAGAAGTAGGCAATATATTATGGATTCCATATTTTTGCAAAACATGCGGGTTATCGCAATAGGCTAGATAAAGCTGTAACATTTTTATTTTTGGGGATCACTTGCACTAAAGCCGTCTTCCAAGAGCTTGTGACGATTCAAACAGAGAGAGTATCCGAAAGGACGCGTCAACGACGTCGTCATGGCCATGCGGCCATTGCGGCATGGCCTAACGAGTCAACACTCTGGTACAGGGATGGTGGAGATGGCTGAGTGAACAAGCTGACTGGCTGACAGCTTTACCGGGGAACCAGAATGCACCAGTTCCCAAAGAGTGGCGCACTAATGTCTCGCTAATTCTGCCGATGTGTTGCGATACTTTGCTCTAGAAATAACTCTCTTGAAGGACTTGGAAGGGTGAATATGTCCTTTTAGGTACGCTGATGTCTATATCCTGAGACACTAATTCCAATTAACCAGGACCGAGAGCACTCTCACATACAGCCCAGTGCCAATCTACAGGGACAACTGAACCAGAGCTGCGTCATTTCCAATTCTTGAAAGTATACATCTGAAACAATCGGTTCGAGTGATCTTAGGAAGCTAGGGTTTATGACAATAGCAGTTGACTACTCGTCAATTCTTTTTTTGACTCAACTTTCGCTTGGAACAGGATTTGGCCAGTTCATCTAGATTCAAACATTGTGTTGAGCGTTTTCGATCGTCGAATAGAACATCAGTTCTGTAAATGTGTTCTGGAGTAATGATGACACAGACGGCCACAGATATGATTAATGTTTTTTAATCGGGCTTAGTACTACTTATTCCCAGCACTGCTACTCCTGTGTCCCAAGGTACGATAGCGGCATCCTCTATGTTCTCATTGATATGTTCGCAGGGAGCCTGAGGAAAAAAAACTGAAACTGTCTTGGGAGCCGTAGCGAATTTAATCAGAAGAGCCCCTATTCTCTGATATTTCTAATTTCAATAACCCTCTTCGGTCAAAGCGGAGACGGTACATGATTGCAGTGACTTATACAAACTGAGAAAACAGAGGGAAGCCTGGTGAGGCCCAGCTACTATGCACTACAGAAATACTATAAACCTTATATAATAGCTAAATATTTTGCATTTTATTTGTTGTTATTTAGGATATTGTTATACCTGAATTATCTCAAACTAAAAACCTTACGTAATGGCTGAACAATTTGCATTTTATTTGTTATTATTTAGGATATCGTTATATCTGAATTAAGGCCATAGGTTTCCAATAATAGTTATCACAAAATCGTTCAAAGGTACGCTAAGAGGTCACCATAAAATGTTACCCCGTTAACACTATGGATATGATCCAAAATTAAGGTTTTCCCAATATGCAGAAACTATATTCCCAATAATGTGATGTTGTTGATACTCATTGAATTGTGTCGAGCAGTCATAAAAAGAGCAAAAGCAAAAGTTTACCTTTTAAGTTGCCGTGGCCGGTAAGGAATTTTGCATCAATAATGTGATCAATATCTCCCCAATCTTACGCTAGGCGCACGCGCACACAATAGAATGTGTAAATGTTGCCCGTTTTCCATTAATTAATTAAGTTTTGGGTGGTCTTTGTGGAACTTACCTAAACTTCTTGACCTTCTCTATGTCTCTTTGTATTAAAAAGACGGACAAGACAAACGGAGAGAAATTGTGTAAATGACGCCATTTCGTTGAGCTACTCATCGTGTCTGCCATTCATAATTAGGTTTTGGGTGGCTATTGTTATTGGGCCAAAAATACCTTTTCGATCTTCTGTCTGCGTTTCGTTTTTAAAAATATGGGCTAGGGAGATTCTTTGAGTGATAACACATGGCTGCATGACATTGGATTTCTAAGTCTACTGGTGATACTCCAGCTAGAGCAGGTAATGCCGCCGTGCGGACGGTTTGGTGGGCCTTAGATAAGAATATTAAAGAAACTGGTTGACTTTGGAGTAATTTCCGTTACGCTGCGCTTATGGTAGCCCTATTTGCTCACGCTGGCAAACCGTAGCATACGCTCCCAAGATAAGCCACGATGTATATTATTTTAAGGCTGTAAAAGACAGGTCGAGGTTGAATATTAGTAAAGGCTTAAAAATTACGTTTAGCCGTCCCTCAGGTTTAATTGTAATGTATTGTAAAAAGAATAATCTGTCTATTAATAATAATCTGTCCTAAATAGATCAGAGTTTATTTACGTTTAACTGACACGTTTTTGAATTTAATACGTAGCGTTGATTGTAAATATCCCGTTATCAGTGTCCGGTGAATCGTAAGGAATCAGCATGTGGCAGTTTCTTCTAAGTTTTCAGCGAATATGTACTAATTTTAATGCTAGATACAAAAGGAATGCCTTTATTGGGTTTGAGCTTATGGTAAATGGAATACTACGGTCTCTCCGTTTCTCAATTAATTCTTTTTAGCTAGCTTTCTAGCTACGTGATACGGAGATCTTGTAGACCGGAACTCTGCAAGAGTTGTAAGAAGATAACGCCAGTTATGTCATAGCCCATTTAGTGAGTTTTCTTAAGTTGACGTCTTGCTCCCCTAAGCTTTCGACGTATTATTACGTCAATTATGCTGCTGTCATCGCTTCCCCGCGGCTCTTTGCAATGCGTACCTATTACATGACAGCGCACCATTACATAAAAAAATGTGTTGCATTTGAATTTCATCGAAAACTTTAAATTAAAAATGACAAAATATTAACGAAACCGTATTTAAAGCTTAATAGTAAATGCATTATAACAGAAACCACAAACATGTGCTGTAATATCTGATAATATGCAACAAAGTCTTTCGTGAGATAATACTTAATAATAATAATCTCTCGGATATTCACAAACCGTACAAAACATGACACCGAAGATGTCACCGGTACCATGTAAGCCAGAGGTACCTTCATAATTCCGTTGTTATGCAGCACGGCCACTACCTTACTTACTAAAAGTATTCTAGAGGTCATACTTACTAAAATTACTCTAAAGTTTGTAGAGTAATGTTAAATACCAACATTGCTTAGCGAAGAAGACGTGATTGTGTTATTGTATAACCTTTATATATACAGGCATTTATATGCAATACGTAATTTTACTAGTAATTGTCGCTGTCAATTGTAGATATTTTGTTTTCAATTCCTTCGGCGCGGGACTAAATGGTTCGAGGGTGAAGAGGGTGGCATTGACAGAATGGTTAAGTGGCAAACAGTCAAACGAGTCGGTTGTGGCGCGTGCAAGGGGCCGCGGCTCTTGAACCCGCGCACTTAATGCAGAAACATATGCAACAATTAATGCCGATAAGTTTCATTGAGAAAAGACAGAGGGAGAAACTCAAATTAATATCGCGTTATAAAAGTTACAAATTATATCTGGCGATAGGTAGTGTGCCCTCCCCCTCCCCACCTAACTGTGTGCTCATCTTTTTGAACAATCTCGGAACTGGACCGCTGAATGTTTGTGGATACATTTTTTGTGTATGCGATCCAAATTTTTTCCGCCTCCCCCACACGTGCTGTTTTATCCATGAATTTTGGGCAGCCCTGTATTTTTTCTATTATAGGGGGACAAATGAACAACAGCCTTTGATAACTACCAGCGCCCATAAACATCCGCATACTAGATATGCAAATACCGTCGTCCTGTTTTCCTCCTCCCCTCCAATACACACACACAATAAGCTACTCACACACCGCATGATTCGCTACAGCGAAG
>JAFELO010002801.1:132528-148738 GCA_017140195.1 Eumaeus atala
GTCACAATGAAAACATACGGCAATCATAACACACTGATAATTGTCGTAACCCCGTGATTTTCGCCATACGGCGTAATTGTCCGATACGCCACAATTACGAAAACATGGTGCCGTTTAACTAGCGGTGGCGGAGGGTTGGCTGATGTCAGTTGCGTGCCGCCACGCGCCGCTCATTACGCGAGCAGCCCACCTGTGCAGTACTCAGGGCACAGGTCGCAGTATGTTAGATTGTCACATATGATAACGCAAGCCAACGGACCAAACAAGAACACTCGATAATCATCATTCAAATTCAATTATTAAAAAAATACTTTTTACAACATAGGCAATGGTAATAATATCTGTCGACTTCTCACACCACGTTGGCCTAGTCCACGTCGGCTATTAGGCAACGAAAATATATTTTTAATCGATTGCGTCCGAAGAAGGGTAATGACTTTATACGAACTGATAAAATTTGTGTGAGGAGACCTAGAACTTTCCTTGCCGTTTTCTCAACAATGGATGGAAATTCGTGCGGTGATAAAGTTTTACGTTTTAAAAGGGAAAACAGCAACCCAGATTAAAGTCAAGCTAGATAGTATTTTAGGTAATACTACTCCTGCATTGAGTACAATTCACATATGGGTATGATTTTAAACGTGGGAGACAAAGCTGCGAAGACGCCAACAGGTCTGGCCGTGCAAAAGTTGCGCAGATAGCAAAGATTGTAATCATTTCCTCTGAACGCGTTTTTAACATTTCACACCAAAATTTGCGAATGAAAAAAATTCGCGCGCGATGGGTGCCGCGTTTGCTCACTGTTAACAAAAAGCAACGTCGAGTGGACGATTCGTCGGAGTGTTTGCCACTGTTTATGCGTGATACTAATGACTTTTTGCGGCGTTATACGATAGTAGATGAAACATGGATAGATCATTATACTCCTGAAACAAAAGAATAATCTAAGCAGTAGTCTGAAAGCGGAAAACCTGGGCCGGAGAAAGCAAAAAACGGTTTTGTCGGCCGGCAAAGTGATGGCGATTGTTTCTTGGGATGCTTGAGGGATTATTTTTGTGAATTATTTGCAAAGAGGAAAAACAGTAAGTAGAGAGTGTCATGCTAGCTTGCTACAAAAATTTAGTCTTGAAATCCGAAAGAAACGGCCTGATTTAACCAAAAAGAATGTTTTATTCCACTATGACAACGCATCCGTGCACTCGTCAAGGGGTGTAGTTGCCAAACTCCATAAATTGTGGTCCGAATTGTTACCGCATCCCCCATATTCCCCAGATCTGGCCCCATGCGACTTCCACTTATTTCCGACCCCAAGAAACGGTTAGGTGGCCGAAGATTTTCATCAACTGATGAAGTCATTGTCGCCGCAGTCCAAGTATTTTGAGGGGTTAGAGAAAACATTTTGTCAAACTGATGTAACGGTATTCGAGAAGCGCTGGACTAAGTGCTTCGAGGTAGAGGGATGTCCTACCACGTTGGAGAATAAAATTGTTTTAAATAGATTATTAAAGTTTTTCTTTGTCGCTTCGGATACTTATCAATCACCCCTCGTAAGTGAATGTGAGTGTATGTCTATTTCTACGTTCCCTTCTGATGGAACGAACATAGAAGTCTGAAATAATAATCAGGCCACAACCTGAACCGTACCACCAAGTACATAAACATAATAAAAAGAAATGTGCTCGGTTATGGATTCAAATTTGTTTTTCTTGTCAATACTTTCAAGTTGGTTATCGAAATGTATTTTGAATAACGATTTCGAACGATATACAACGTCTACATATCATTTCGACAGTAATTAATAAAATTAAAATAATGAAAAATTCGACTGCTTTAGATTACTTATGAAAAAAAGAAAGAAAGGAGGCTATTTGCTTCTACAGTCGGGATACATTTAAAACCTTGGCAGAAATCTACTTACTAAATAAAGGGACTGCACCGGTGGATGCCCTTGACGGCACTCCTCGGGAGGGTTGCTCCCAAACTTCGGAGAGGTGTGCTTGAGCACACCGAACAACTCTGATTTTTTGAGCAGACGTCAATTTCCCTAAAGTAAACGCTCTTTGACCCTTAATAAAGCGGGTTATTACGCCTATTCTTTGTAACTCTCGAGGGGAGCTGGTTATCCACCTCTCCTAAATGATTCGCCTCTCGTTTACATCTCATAACATGTTTGGCGGAGCAATCGGCCGTATTCCAGACTTCTTTTAATCGAGCTAGGTCCACCACTCTTTCCCACCGCTGCTATTCCTGTGTCTCCAGGGTCGACAATGGCCGCCATTTGTGACCCTTTGATATGATCGCAGGGAGCCCGAGAGAATGCCAAAACTGCCTTGGAACCCGCAACGAATTTAATCAGAAGAAAAACAGGAGGAATAGGAAGTGTTTCCAGTTCCATATTCCAAGCTATCTGTCGAGATACATATTAATATATAGCATAATTAGCCCTAGCATGGCACTAATTAGTGCTGGCTGCGAATGATCAGCGCATGTCACTGCAACAAGTGCCGCTTTTTATGTGTGAAATGAGAAATTAAAATGGATATTTTTTTTAAATATCCGTGCGAAACTGATGCTATTCGACCTCGAATTCAGTTTGACAGTAGGACCTATTTAAATATATAATTAAAACTATATGAAAATAATATAAAAATAAACATACATACGTCATAATGTATTTGAGAGTGTCACTATTTGTTTGGTTTTCTTTTTTTTTTTTTTGCCGCCGAGGAATGAATTTAGGCATACACCAGGTTGGATGACCACGGGGGTATGTGAGACTCGAGAGCCGATAGGAGCTCCCTTTGCTCACTAAGCCACAGAGCTGTTCCTTCACATCCGCCGGTGGAGGAGCCACGGGAACAATTTGTGTACCTGCTTACAAGGAGTATACAAATACTACCCTACTACAAGCGTTTAAGCGTCGTGTGCATGCCGCAGTGTGTATCTGTCTTTATTTAATTTAGTTAATAAAATCTTATCTTCCTTCTTCTAGTTCTTCTCTAACCAGTCTTCGACTGTATCAAATTTCGAATTATTCCATTCGCGCAATGGTTTAAAAATGATATGGGAATACTTTTGTGTACGTCCTAACACATAGATTTGTTCTTGTACTCTTACTGTTACCTGTTATAAGCAAGTATTTTGTTTCAAGTCATCATCAGAACTGTTTCCTTCTCTATATAAGGCACCTTCCACGAAACGCCAACCCTGTTTTAGTAACATGAAATCTCATAAAATATGATCACTTTTTAACCCCGCCACTCTGCTCGCGTTACATAATACTTTCTAACCGGAGACGTCAATGCTTCGCCAATGACATGTCAGATGGGTTTGGAACATAATATAGAGATAATAGCTCATGGTAAGTCATTCGGTAGGAGCGCCTGGGAACGGTGCCATATGCCACATATCACGCCAACTTCAACCTTAACTTATTGAAGAGGAAATTTTATTGTTGAAGTGCTCGTGGCGCCACTTGCTTGTAACTTCGTCACCGCTCACATAAGTTGAGCGACACTATGAGGAAGTGATAGCGCGTCCAGACTATTCTATGCTTTCTTATGTGTGATATATACCTACTAATGTTACAAAGAGGAAAAATTTTATAGTTTGTTTGCATTCAATAGGCTGCAAAATTACTGGATCGGTTTTACGATTAGATCCCACATTATTTGTGATGAACAGAGGCTGTATAATCTAACTACGATAATGTAACTAAAGTTGTGAAAAATATCGAAGTAAGTCCTTGTTTCGGTGGACAAACTATTGACAACTAGCTGTTCCGACTAACATTGTTCTGTCATAAATTTGTTGCAATTACCAAGACATTGCACTATCATCCTCATCATCATCAGCCGGATGACGTCCACCGCTGGACATACGCCTCCCCCATTGACCGCCATAGGCCTCGGCTACGAGCCTTATCATCACTACCATGTATTTCAATTTTTTACATTTTTGTAATCATCTACTTTTGCCATATTTTGTGAAATATCCGAAGCCAGGGTGGACTGCTAGCTACTAATATATAGTAGGGGGAGCAAGTCTCTTAGAAGTTAGTAAGAGGTCACGGTCACAAACATTGGAACCCTTTTGAGCCAGAGCGACCACGGCGTTCCTCGTAGTCTCCCAACATTGCCGCCCAGTGACTGCAACGCAGCTTGTGAGTTTCTGGTGTCCCATTGGATCATTACTCCCGTAAGGAAAAATAGTAAAGCGTCTGCGTAACATTCATGCGGATGTCTTCCAGCGTCGGTAGTCATCGGAATGATCGGAGTGCTCGGTTTGTCCTCATAAACATTAAAGAACTCATTCTCCGACAATCAGCGCCCTCTTCAGTGTGCCTAAAGGCTTTTTCTGTTCGACAGTATGACATAGTATTACAATGATGTGCGCTTTTAATAATTATATGTTTCAATGGGTGTGAAGCGTGTTGGAGGCGCCTTAGGCGGCTTCACAAATTGACACGATGGGACCACAAAACCGTATTTTGAGTCCATTTATTCACTCCTACAATGTCAAATATTTCAGAACAAAACGCAACTGACTGCACTAAAACTTAGCTACATTTGTGTGTGTTGATAGTCGTGAATTAGATAGTGGACTTTGGTAGTACCCGTTTAGAAAAGGGAGTGACATAATGCGTGTTGTCTAGGAGCGTTTGTAGTCACCAAAATGCCAGCGCCCACTCGTTTGAGACTTCGTAAAGTCAAATATGATATAACCTACACTCAGCGGAGTAGCCGAGGCTTGCAGAAGGAGAGTATCAAAACTGCGCAATCTCTACAAAATATGTGAAAGCTCATCAAACACACATTTTGAAGTGTACATTATAATATCTAATAAGTTTAGCATACGCGACGCCATCCCCCGTGACGTAGCCAATCGATTATTGATCCTCCCCAGCCCATGACACGGCAATATGCTTACAAATTCTCGCAAATTTTCAATACTGACGACATAATGATTGAGCCATTGTAAAAATGTGTATGCACATATTTTAACACTTTCAGAGACGAGGGGCATGCGGTTAGTTTAGAAATTTAAATATTTACACATATTATAAACTAGCGGTCCAACCTGGTTTCGCTTGTGAATAACAGGGACCGGGTTCCATTACCAAATTAAACACTGGAACACATAAAGATAGCTATTGGCAGGTTTGTATCTCAGTATGTACAGATGTAAAAGGTTTGTTATTCCTTCGTGCTTAAACTACTGAACAATTTGGGTTTAATGGGGATCTCCCATCAGTGTATAGTGAAACTAAGTTGTGCCACAAATTAATTCCTGTGTTTAATTTTCATATATTCGTACTGTTATTATGTACGAACGGTGATTGATGAGTATCCGAAACGACAAAGAAAAACTTTAATAATCTATGTAAAACAATTTTATTTTTCAACGTAGTTTCCTTCTACCTCGATACATTTAGTCCAGCGCTTCTCCAATGCCGTTACACCAGTTTGATAAAATGTTTTCACTAACCCCTCAAAATACTCGTCTACGGCGACAATGACTTCATCATTTGATGAAAATTTTCGGCCAACTAACCATTTTTGTGATTCGGGAATAAGTGGACGTCGCACGGGACCAGATCTGGGGAATAGGGAGGATGCGGTAACAATTCCAACCGCAGTTCATGGAGTTTGGCAACTGTAACCCGTGACGAGTGCACAAGTGCGTTGTCGTGGTGGAATAAAACTTTATTTTTGGCTAAATGAGGCCGTTTCTTTAGGATGTCTTCGCTAAATATTTGCAGCAAGTTGCATAATACTCTCCATTTATTGTTTTTCCTCTTTCCAAATAATCCCTCGTGCATTCCAAAAAATAGTCGCTATCACTTTGACGGCCGACAAAACCGTTTTTGCTTCCTTTGGCGCAGGTTTTCCGCTCTCAGTCTGTGGACTAAACTAGTAAACAGTGGTTTAGATTGTTATTTTGTATCCATGTCTCATCTACTGTCACATAACGTTGCAAAAACTCGTTAGTATCGCGATTGAACAGTGCCAAACACTCCCGACGACCACCGGACGTTGCCTTTGGTTAACAGTGAGCAAACGCGGCACCAGTTGCGCAATGGGTGCCGCGTTTGCTCACTGTAGTTGTTAACGAAAAACTAAGATTTTCACTCACAAATGTCGGTGTAAAGGCTCGAAAACGCGTTCAGAGGAAACGCTTACCACCTCTGCTATATGCCGCGTCATCGTGCACCGGTCATTCAAAACGGTTTTTTGAATCTTTCTAATCATGTCCGGATTCGTGATTTCATTTAGACGGCCAGACCTGTTGGCTTCTATATTCTATAGGGCTTCCCCATAAAGCGCCACAGGTCATGGTCGCAAGCTACTTGTATCCAGCGGCTCCCCGACACCTTAACCAATCATCAGTCCACCGAGTAGGAGGCCGAGCTACACTCCCATCTTCCTATGTATGAGCTATATGTAATTGTCATATGTTTAGCCATTTACAATGACACATTTTCATGACTAGCCGAGCCCTGAGCATTTTATTTCTACTTTTATTGATAATTCCATTTTAATAGACTCAGCCGTTCCGGACGCTACCCCGTATATAATAATAATAACATCCTAGCCGAATTTCGTTTTATTCCTTCGTTCTCCTATTCCGGACGGGACGGCAATCCGACACAACCGCAGAGAAATCGGGCGCAGGATCGACTGCTTATCGTGCTCTCCGAGACGGGGGTGTAACACCGCTAAGTTCCTAACTGCGGACAGTTATTAAAATTTGAAAAATCCTAATAGCACTCTTTGTATGATCCCACCCGGGATTCGAACCCGAGACCTCACGGCTGAACATGATTACCTCGAGGCAACTACCCGTATATACAGAATGGCAGACAGGCAGACAGTAATCATTTGTCGAAATTTTTATTTGCAGCTGGACATGGAGAAAGCGGAAACGCTGTGCCGCGTGTGCGGAGACAAGGCCTCGGGGAAGCACTACGGGGTGGCCTCGTGCGACGGCTGCAGGGGCTTTTTCAAAAGGAGTATTCGCAGGTACAATATGATATTAATAACCTGTGGACTTATCACACCACGTTAGTATACTCTATTTTAGTTTCTTTTTATGTTTTCACAATGAAAACTCTCTGTGCACCCTCCACCACCAGCCCAATGTGAGCCGCCTGAGTTTGTAGTACAAACTACCTATACTATTAACTAAAAACCTCTGCGTGTGCCTTCGGCCGCCATGGAGTGCCACGGAGCGACAGGACACACGTAAGCCTGGCCCTAGACTAAGTACCGTAATGTAGTCGTTACGTACTTAGCTTAGCCTTAGATAATGCAATATATTTCCGTTGTTTGGTACCTGTAACATATTGGTGTCTAAAGTTTACGCGAATGCAAAACTAGTTTAGACGGATTCTATCGCGGTTTATTCAACTAGTTAATTAGCCCGACGTTTTAGATGCTTTACAACAACCACGGTTGTTCCTGTGTAATATGGTCACGGGTGGACCTGTAATATACATAACGGTACAAAATAACGGAAATATCTTTCATCATCATCATCAGTAGCCGAACGATATCCTCTGCTGGATTGTCTGAATGGGGATAGGGCATAGAGCGCCATAGATCTCGATAACGAGCTACTTGTAAATGGAGAAATATATTTACCCACCATTTTTTTAACGATTTAATCCATGACCTAGGCGGGACTCGAACCCGCGACCTCTGGCGTAACGTCCGCGGCATTCCTGTTTACGTAACCACTGCGTCAGTCGGTCGTGACAGCTCAGGTTCCTTTTTATTTTTCATCCCACTTCCTCACCGCTGCTACTCCTGGAGGTCAGGTTCAATGTTTATTCAGTGTTACAAATATTAGTGCAAATATGTAATTTCTGCTTGGTCTTGGTCAGTACCGACGCCCAGAAACATGTGGCCAAATCAGGGGCTATGTGGCGTTACCCTAACTTTTTTCATCCCACTCAATGGGTCACTGGATTCCAACAAAGCCCACGAAGCGCGACATAGCCATCTCTCAACGCTGATATTATGTAAGCAAGCGGTGTCTCCCCGCGGTTCGTACCCGCCCAATTCCTTTGCAAATTCAATGGGACCACCAGTTATAACATCCATCCTTATCTATATGTTATGTATGAAAATCTCGTGTCACAATGTTAGCTCCGAAACGTCTTTACCGATTTTTACCAGATTTTGTATGCATATTCAGTAAGTCAGAGAATCGGCTACTATCTTTTTCTCACACCCCTGAGTGATAACTGCTGTTCACCCATAACATTTTTTGTTAATGTTTACACGCTACAACGACGACAAATTCATTGTTTGTGCTTCATGGACTCTAATTGGCAGTAGATAGTGTACGGCCTTTTGGAACTTCGTCCGACATTATCTTTATTTTCTAGAATAGGGGGCAAACGCGAAATCGGAGCCTTTTACGACTACCGACGCTCATGAACATCCATATAATTACAATGCGGATACGTTGTTCACCACCCCCTCCCCCCAATCTGCCACCCGCTACTCAAAAACCGACACTGAAAACGGTGTTATGTGAGAGAGAGGTACTTCCTCGGTAGTGCCGGCCCAATTCCGTTGTATAGGAGGATGTAGTGTCATGCACCATGATTGGCACTACCGTCTCCTATGCATCATGGCACCACCCCTTCCTAAGACATCTGATAGAGGGCTTCGGACAATCACAGCGTAGCAACGCGCTCCAGGAACGGCGAGTCTCAATTTACAAACACATATCATATATACGTCCAGGAACCTGGACTACGTCTGCAAGAGCAAGGGGCACTGCGTGGTGGACGTAAGCCGCAGGAACCAGTGCCAGGCGTGCCGCTTCTCCAAGTGTCTTCGCGTCAACATGAAGAAGGATGGTAAGTTCTAATATTCGTTTCTTCCAATCGCCTCAACGCCATGTTCATTGCGGCGGTGATGTGGCGGAGTGTTTTTAATCTTCATTCACACATTGTAAGATTCTGTGATGAACAACTATTGCTGTATTACCATCATCATCATTATCATCATCGTCGTTATCAGTCGGCCGATCTCCTGCCACTCGCATCCATCCCGGACCGGCTGCTGCACGGAGATCGTCTTCCCACCTGGTGAACGGTCGACCAAAACTTAGTTTTCCCAAACGCGGCCTCCACTCCAGAACCTTACTGGCCCATCTGCCCTCTGATCTTCAGAGTGGGTGGGCCCATCTGCCCTCTGAGCCCAATGCCGCTTCAATTCACTGTTGCATTATATTTGCCTTTAATTCTTAAACATATAACGTACAGGAGATGCCTGCCATTCATAATGTCATAAATCAATCATAATACTAAATCTGAAATCGAAAAATTATCAATCCCTATCGATTTCTGTACAAAATTCGAACCGAAATACGATGCGGTGCATCTGTCTCACCGTGAAGCTCGCCAAAAATAATTGGTATGCAATGTTGTCGAATTACCTCTTAAACTATCGTAGACACAATTTTAAACACTATTTTTTTATTCCCTAGCCTGATCCTTTGTTATGGAATTAGAAATCATCTGGTGCAATGAGGTGATACCATGGTACATTGCAGTTGATTTGAACCGGCACGACTGGGGAGGTAGCTCTCGCTCACATGCATCCGTCGTAGTGTTACGTTTAGTAAGATTTTGTGAGTGCCCGAGGGCCCATTGGACGGAAAGATGAAAGGAAGACAACGCATCAGCATGGCAAATGTGCAGATGTCTACGGGCATCAGTAGTCGCCATAAGGCTCCGGTTGCTCGCTTGCCTCCCTATGCCTTATATAAAATAAAGTTTTCATACAAATGTCATTCCTGTTTCAGCCTTTCCATAGTTTATTCCAAGATATAAAAAAAAATCATTTGCTTTTGACCTCGTGCCACCAACTATCTTCGCAACAAAGTTCAGTAAAATCTGATATGTGGTCTTAATTTTTGATTAAAAAAGAAATCAAGATTCCACTGCTACAAAAGTCATTTGCTATTATAATAGGCAACCTTAACCTTAAGGTTGGGTGTAACAAGAACGTATTTATTTTATGTAGAGCTCTAGTTAGTGGAAATCTTGTGTCCACGCGGTTCCTTGCTCTCCCATTATTTTTAGGACTCGATGTTGGCCTTATTTTTAGCTGATCGTCAAAATACGCCCATATCGGGATTATCTTTCAGTATTTGCTTCTTAATACCTTTCTACTTCGTTCTTTATGAGAGCATAGATTCGTACGAGGAGATCAAATATATTTCCTGGTCTCTTCTGAAACCCTTTCAGGAGAGATTTTTGCTCTTGTAATTGACTCCAATACTTTTTTCACCCAAGAAGACACAGACTCTCAATATACGGCTCATTTCGAAGGCTTCTCTGTTTTTTGCAGTTGTTGTCCAGCTTCGCTGCTGTTTAGACTATTGCTTTTCTTGAGTGTCTGTTTAATTATAGTGTAATTTTTCTTTTCGGCCCCATGTTTTATTTCACAGTTGTTTATGTCTGCTAATTTAGATGTTGTCATGTTTCCTTGAACGAAAGTAATACAATTTGCATATTTACGACATATTGTTTACATTTCAAATGTCATCGTGTGTGTTCTTTGCGACAGCAACATGTATTTCATTTATAACTAGCTGCGCCCTGCAGTTTAACCTTTCATTCACATAAATATTATTCCGAATTGTAATTCTAGAGATTAGGGTGTTCAAACAAAAAACAGTTAAAACAAGTAACACTTTACTATTGAGACTCTTCTAAGTGGAAAAAGACGAAACAGAAATTTTGTAGTTATTCCGTTGCATTGGAGGATGTAGTGTCATGCACCATATAAGACTCTACCTCCCCCTATGCAGCATGCAGCATAACCTCTTAAAATATTATGTGTCATAAATTTAAATTGTTTAAATAATTGTATAATTTCGTGAAATATCCATGAGAAGCCTAGGCTACTAGTAGGTTAACTACTATATTGTTATATAGAATAACCTAAAAAAAAATTAAAAAGATAGACAAACAAATGATATCCTGGCGACATCAAGTTTATGACAGTATAAACTCAGTCTTCGCATAGATGAGCAAATAGTTTGTATATTAAACGTCGGGGGACCAAGTATTTCTATCAATAAAGTATTTATTCAGGCGTTCCCCGAGCAGCATGTCTTTTCCATTAGGAGACACTTGAAGTATTTGCGGCAGATGAGTGTCGGTGAGTGGTGAGAAAAAAGTCGGGGGGAGGACGTTTTGCACTCGGATCAATCCGCAGGCCACAAGTTCACACGCACCATTTATTTCTAACAACCGATAATTTATCGGGATATATTCGATTCGCGTTTTAAAGTTATATGAGAGTCTTTTTTATAGAATTATATATAAAGCAAACGAAAAATCGGAGGCTTTTTACGACTACCGACTCCCATGAACATCCACATAGTTACTAAGCGGATGTGTTACCCTCCTCCCTCCCCCCAATAGACCACTGGCTACTCACACACCGTACGAAACGCGACACTGAAGATGTCATTTTACGCCGGTATCAAGTGAGCGAGAGGTACTTTCCCGGTCGTGCCGGCCCAATCACGTTGTATAAATAGGAGAATGTAGTGTCATGCACCTTGCATAACACTACCTCCTCCCATACAGCATGGCACTACCTCTTCTCTTTATGGACTATAAAACTGAAGATTAGTAAACATTTTTAGAAAGGGTAAAAAACGGAAACCTCTTGCTAGGACTCCGCTGTCCATCTGTCTTTCACCTGCCTGTACCTCATGAACCGTAATGGCTAGACAGTTGAAATTTTCACAGCAGATGTGCTTCTATTGCCGCTGCAATGACAAGTACTAAACAAACAACAAAATAATTGTTGAAGAATTGTTATATGGGAGCCCCACATACAAACGGAATATGCGTGAGAACGACTCGCACTTGGGCGGTTTTATGGTCTTTCTCTATGTCTTTGCACAGAACAAAGTAGTCATTTTTTTCTCCTGTTATGTGAAGCACGTAGCACTCTGCTACATGCTGCTACGCCAACGTTGCACTTCTACGTGGGCGTAGGGTGTGATATACTTTTTTCGGGACTGCTCTATGTACACGGAAGCGTCCAGTGCAGCTTCGTCAGCTACTATAGCACACCTCGGGCGACGGGAGGTGAGATTGTGGTTGATAGGGGGACAGACCGCCCCTCCTTAGAACTGTTAAAGGTTTAGTCAGATTTTTAAATACATTTATTCAATCATGGTCTCTTCACATTCACAATCATGAACAAACTTAAAATAGCACCAGAAACAAACAATGGAGTGACTACAGTTTTTAATAAGGGTTAGTAAAAAGTGAGGGAACGAAGTCTTATCTTTACAGTACACTGCTTGTTTTTAAATTCTCAACTTCAATAGTGGAATATTATGGTGACATCGTCTTCACATTAAATCTCAATTTAATAAAGAAAGGAGTAGAGCTCTGAAAAGAAACACACAACCTATAAGATTCTCATTCTCTTGGCTTCATGAGACAACTAAAATCAGGCAAGATATATATGCCACAGCATTGTAACAGATTACAATTAAATAGAATTTAACATTCAAGTTGCACACGTGGCACATACTATTCAAACTGTTAACACCCAAGTTGCACACGTGGCACATACTATTCAAACTGTTAACACCCAAGTTGCACACGTGGTACATACTATTCAAACTGTTAACACCCAAGTTGCACACGTGGCACATACTGTTCAAACTGTTAACACCCAAGTTGCACACGTGGTACATACTATTCAAACTGTTAACACCCAAGTTGCACACGTGGCACATACTATTCAAACTGACACAATAATGACATCTATCGGTCTGTCAAATTAATTGCCATACTGATCATGTAAATGATCACATCAAAATGCACACAGAAGAGAATTGAGACATTTTAACATTAATAAAGATTTTTCGAAACATAAGATATTAAACATGGCGTCCGCAAGAAATCATGAACTCACCCTTTTAAATAATTAATAATTCGTGCATCTTTCCCGCCCGGAAGACTATATTTTCGTGTCACACGAAAATATAGTCTCCCGGGCGGGAAAGAAAAAAACTATTTAATTATCATTTAATGATAGCTTCCGCCATCATTCCGTCCTCCACGTCCAGCAAAAGAAAAGAATGTCATTTCTTCGACACCGAGCACATCTTTAGTCTAACAATCAAGGATGACTGATATGTGTGTGTAGCCGTCCTAATGTGACTGTAGCCGTCCATAATTGCTTACTCTCTTTCACCCCAACGCAAAAAAACGACACCGAAGTTGTTTATGTCACTATATGTCCCTCGATTCGGGGAAGTTCCCTGATCGTGTCATCAGAATTCTGCTACAACGCAGCATGGTACAGAAGCTAGCGAATATAATTGGTCACGAACTGGTTACAAAGGTATTTTTAACTGATTGGCCAGCCTTAGCAGAAAACTTAAGTCTAATTAAAGCAACTCTTACAATTTACTTATTCAGAACATATTGTAATGTTGACAATTTATTTCGACCGCGTTAATCTTGGACGAAGTGCATCTGCCACATTTTATCAACTCACGACATTAGCCAACAACAACAACGTTTCGCTATTCATAGATGCTGGCAAGTACCAGCAATGTATTTCTGGGAAATATATTCCAAATTCAAGTAGGGGAAGTGTTGCAAGATCGGAATGAGACCTCTGTTGTGCTAAGCCTCGTCCAGGCACGAGACCTGTCCAGGCATAAGAGTACCTCAGTTTGTTGAGCTCACCGCTTTACACTTCACCATGACTTCGCCTCCACGTCGACAATGGCATAAGTAGTAAGTCAATATTCGTATACTTGGCGCTAAAATGTGCTTTCAAATGGACGTCCCATACTTTAGGCAAACCAATTCAAATGAAAGTGAAATATGAAATTTGTTTATGTGTTAGAGAATAATAAATTTTATTGGTAATGATTACAAGTTTCAATAGCCTTCTCGTTACAGGTAGCACCAAGGACATGTAGGTCCGTCAGGACTGATAAGCCACTTAAAAAAAAAAATTCTCTTAAAGTGACTTAAGTAGGCCATTCATTATCATCGGCAGCATTATTCATCATTTTTTGAGATTTATAAATGTCGTTCTTGTTGCAATATTTTATACCTATGATGACAGACGTTATATATGCAATGCAATATTATTATGTTACTAGCTGACACGGCAAACGTCATTTTGTCGGGTTGGGTGAGCACCCCTTCTCCCTTAGGGGTATAGATAGTAAATAGTAGCAGACACTCTGAATGTGTATATAAAATTTGGTAAAAGTCGTTAGAGCTGTTTCGGAGGAGTAACAGCTGATCAACACTGTGACACGAGATTTTTCTAGACGAAGACCAGATGGTATTCCATACCTTGACGGGGTCCAGTCCAAAGTATTATTCAATTCAATTTCTCACTTCCAAGACCTTAGCTCTATATATTAAACTACCTGTACTATAGGAAAATGATGATTAGCTAGGTACCGATGAATTGTAACTTTATTTATTTTGCTATTGTAGCCCTGCATTATAAAAGTGCAGAAAACGGGCGTCATAGCACATGTCATCTGTCCTGAGTGGTGGATCTAGGGGAGGGGCTAGTTGACACAAGCCCCCGCCTACTAAACACAACTCCTCCTATGAAAATTCCTAAAGTCCCTAGACAATATCTATATTTATAAGTGGCAAACCCTCTCCAAAGTCGTCAAGCGCCCTTAGATTAAATTCTGCCATGGCTATGCTGCGGGTTTCCATTTGATCCAAATATTATTCGTGAGGTTTGTGATAGTTTCGAACGGCCCAATTTCTATTTCGTGCGGTGACGCTTATCACCCTGTGCTCCTTATATGATCAAATTCAATTTCCGTATCTGTAGCTTTTCACAGTAAAATGACTGAAACCCACTGCTGGCTACTACTAGTACCTCAACAATTAGCGAGATGGCGTTGCAAAACTTTTTGACAAAATGTTTCGATTTTATGTTAATACACTAATATTGGGATAACCTGATGTTTTAATATAATTTAAGATAATTTCATAACTAACGCAGTGTATGTTTTCCAATTTTAAAAATCGCGTATTTTGAATTGCTACATGTTATGCATAGATGGCGCTTTCATGGCGATTTAATGCTTTAAGAGCTAAAAGTTTTATAGTTGTAGGCAGTAGGTTGTCCATAAATAACAAGGTTTGTGTCCTCGAGTTTGTTAACGCACGTAAACTCAATCGCTAGATGTTTCGGATAGATGGCGCTTTCATGGCAGCTTGAAGGTTTAAGGGCTAGTAAATTTATAATCGTAATTGTTCAAATTATCGATTCATAGCCCTGACTGTAACCTGTAACAGTAACCCTGTTCATGGACCTGTATCTTAGTATTGTAAAATATAATTTTAATGAACCTTCTAATTGTTTCATTTTCATAAACTAATTGTTACAATTTCACATTTGTTACAATGCTGATGCTAAATTGAAACGTATTTGCTCTACTTTTGTTTTTTTTTACACAAAGTTCTGTACGTCATAGTCAAAGCTCATTCAGGCATAATAAAATTTTTGCATAACTTATTATTTCAATATTTTAATCAAGTCTTTGAACTTGAATTGCGATCGCTATTGCTGCACTGATATTGTGGATACTAAATAGTGCAAAAATTAGGACACAACACATCGAAATGCGAGAACAAATATTTTCTGACCATTGTGTACTTCATATATCGCAATAGAAGTGGAATTTTGTTATAGGTATTATCATCAACGCTTATCTGTACCAATTCGAATATTGATTTCTTCCAGCGGACGTTGAGACGACCAATACGAAGTAATTGCGGTCAACTTGAATAATGTATAATGGACACAAAAATATCCTTAGAAAAAAAAAAATATTACAAAAACAAATCTTGTGGAAAAATCTAGTGTGTAAATAACAATTTCCACGCAACAAGAAGGATTGCATAATGCCTAATGACTATCATCTTTGAGTTATGTAAAAAAGTTAGGTCTCAAATGCTTAATGTCATCTGCCTGTCATAAATTTACGGCGCAGGTGTGTCTAGACGCTCTGCCCTGAATTCACTTACGTTCCCGACTCGGGCCGCGACAGTAGTCTAGCTGCTAACGCTTGAACCTAGAACCTATACACAGTGGTGGAGTGTTACCTAGTTTAATTTAAATCAATAACCAAATTTATCAACCCTAAGTGTCAAGTC
>JAFELO010002803.1:0-15938 GCA_017140195.1 Eumaeus atala
AATTAAACGGCACCGTGCGCGCGCCGACCCACTAGCGTGGGGAGGGGGACCGTCTCCCCCCTTTCGGTCCCAAAAATAAATAACGATAGGGTAATGCCCACAAAAATTCCGGTATGCTCCTTCCCATCTGCGGGAAAAGAGGGGGGGGTCTGTCCCCCTTTCGTCCACCTAAAACCTGAAGACAAAATGTCTTCCGTAGATCCGACGAACTGTAGGGGCGAGGGCAACAGCTCCGCCAACAGTAATAGGTCCCTCTGGAAAAAAAAAAAAAAAAAAAAACTCTAGGTAGGACAAGCTAAACCAGAGGACACAAAATTCTTCGCTAGTCCGTTGTTCTGTAGAAGCGGAAGCAATAGCAAAAAAAAAACGATAGCGAGGAGGATCCTGGCTAGACCGCTGAACAAGATGGAACTCTGGCTGGTGCACAAAGCCAAAAAAATATTGTTTATTGTTTGAAGATGTCGTTATTGTTTTTAATATGTAAATGCTATATATGTATATGGCTATATTCTCGTCATACTATAAGTTGACTTATTTATAACGAGTTTGAGCAAATATTGTAATATGGGGTAGTCATGGAGCCATTGTTGAACTGATGTGTATCCTGACCTAAATTGAGACATTGCTCTTTTTCTCAATCATAGGGTTTTGCACCACCGGTGAATTATAATAAATAAAATACAGTTAAGATATCATTAGATCTCTGTCTCTGTTTACAGATATATTTCTGTCTCTATTTACTGATATTAGAATGATGAATGAAATAAACAATCGTTGTATCTGCTTTATTATCTAACATTTCATTACATAGCTTTAAAGGCTAGTTCATTGGTGAATATAAAAGTTCCATATAATATTAGAACTAGTAAAAGTATATAACTGTAAATTGTAATAGTGTACAATCCAAAAATCTAACAAACGCATCACCCAGCGAAAAGAAAGAGACGACTTGTTACGCTCTCGCTTGCCCGTTCAGGACATTACTATGATTGGTTATATCGTTACAGTGTCATCTTACTTTTTCATGCATGCAGTACCCATCGATTTACAAGTCGTTGTCAATTTATTTAAATTATTTTAAAACAATAATTTTTAAATAATATTATTCAGTTTAATCTTGAAGCATGAGAAAAAAAACTTATTTTGTTTAATACGACGACCGGCTGGCTCAGTTGGTAACGTGGCGGTTAGTCCGCGTGTGACGCCAGAGATCGCGGGTTTGAATCCCGTCAAGGTCATGGATGTTTATATATATGTTTATAGAATAAAAATCTTAAATGTATAACATTTCTTAAATTTATAACATTTCTTAAATTTATAACATTTCTTAAATTTATAACAATATTAAATATATTTCCGTTGTCTAGTACCTGTAACAAAAGTCCTTGCGGTACTTAAAACAGGGGTAGGCTGACGGTTCAAGCCTTATCGTGACGGTGGGGCTTAGTAGCCTGGGGTGAACCCAGGCGAAGACAATTGAACCGAAGGGGGATCTTTGTACCCCTCTTATAAGAAGAGGGGGCTTTAATATCAGGAGGAGGAATCGTTCTCGGTACACCTCTTATAAGAAGAGGGGACCTAAGAGCGACAGGAGGTGGCGCTTCTGCACACGGGGCAAGGGGCGAGGATGGGAACCTCACCCCATTGCACTGTCCCAAATTCGTTGGGGTTGTCCTGTAGTGCTGGGCAACCCCATCTGTGGAGGTGGAGTTGGTCCCTTAGGGGGCTGACTAGCCGTCGAGGTGCCCTGATGATTGTTGTTCCGGGGCACCTCACCAAGGGCGGCACTGATGGCTCTCGCGTTGGTTTTCGAGGGTATTCGGCACTATCATGTGCCACGAGTCCCACACACCACTGGACCCCACCCAGGGCCGGTGAAGGCGCGTAAATGCGTTTCCCCGCGTCACCAAAAAAAAGGGGTAGGCTGACGTAGAGTGATAAGTCCACATGTTTTATTATTATTTCACAGATATTAATAAGTCTATGTTACGACCATTCGTAACCAAAGTAAAATTCCCTTCACCCATTAATAAGTATGCTTTTTTATTTAATATAATAATATTAATGTCTTTAATGATGTGTTTAATTTACCATGAATAAGTGACGTCGGGCAATCCAGGATCAACATTCTGCTAGACAATGTAGCCAACTTTCAAACTATTCAGGTGCCAAAACCTACTTTATCTACGTATTTCACACCTTCACGAAAATTCTATATATACCAACATGAGCATTTTGTCTCAATAATTAATCGTATGGAAATATTGCAAGTCATTCGATAGCGTTTCTCAACATCGAATGTTTCAAATATGTTTCAAGCGTTATGAAACAAAAATAATTTGATGTAAACGGCTTGGGACTGTAAAGTAAACTTATGCTAAATGCAATCCAAATACTATGGGTATTTCGACACGCCATTTTCAAGTTGGTAATGAAATATATTAATAATACAAATCTGTAGAGTATGTTTTTTTGCTACAACGTGCTAATCTGGACCTAATTGACTAGTCAAGACTGGTCCGAATTGAATAAATATTCTTGTCTTGAATAGACCATTTACCCAGGAAGATCAGGGTATATACCATGACTCTACAACCAATAGGACCAGAGCTGTGCGGGTAAAACCACAAGATGGTGCTAGATTTTTATAAGATTCTACTAGACAAGGGTTAAGTCCAGTAAGGTGTGCCTACGACTCGTGCTGCCGGCCGCCCTTGTGACGTTTGACATGGCACTTCTGCCACTTGCTAGTTCTGCATTTTTAGTATAGGGGCAAAGGATAAATCGAAGCAGATAGGTTGCCCTCCATTCCTCTTTCAATCCAATGGATTTCAATCAAATGGCTACTCACAAACCGCACGAAACGCGACAGCATGGCTGTCACTTTACAGTGGTGTCATGTGAATGAGCGATGTCTCCTAGATCGTGGCAAAGAAACAAACTCTACAGATTTGTATTATTAATATAGATATCCTATTCCATTACCAACTTGAAAATGGCGTGTCGAAATACCCATGTTATTTGGATTGCTTTTGGTTTAAGTTTACTTTACAGTCCTAAACCGTTTACATTAAATTACTTTTGTTTCATTACGCTTCAAATATATTTAAAACATTCGATGTTGAGAAACGTTATCAAACGATCTGCAATATTTCCATACAATTAATTATTGAGACGAAATGCTCATGTTGGTATATATAGAATTTAAGGTCTCTCGTTCTTTGTGTGAACCTGGCTCGCATTGCTTAAATATCAAAATTCGCCTCCTTAAACTGACGAGGGTCGAGTGAGGATTCGAAAAACTTATCTGTCGCCTGATGTTCAGATTATGTTACTAACTGCCACTTCAACAAAATTATACGTCGGGCCTATATTTCTGGTATCTATGGAGCTATTTTTTTGTTCCTGAAAAAGTATTTCATAGACATGGACAATATTTGAAAAATGCCGTCAAAACACGAATGGCTCTTAATTCCTCGTTGCAGTTGCAATACATATATACACTGGTCTTAAAATATATGTGGATAGTGGATACGTTTAAAATTTCAGGAATATGGAGACAGATTCGGAGATTGGATAATGTCGAATTAAATTTAACGTGCATGCATCATTTACCTATTTGAAAACTATATACTGTCACAATGTTAGCCTACCCTAATAGCTATGCTTAGGAGAACTTAGGTTTGTACAGATAAAATAACGTGAATTTTCAGAGCTCTCATAACAATAAATAACTCAGGAACACGTCTTTTTGCTGATTTGTAACGCAAATCAACCCCTCCCGTCAGAGGGGGAGGGTGGGGAGACCGGCCTTTTCAGATAAGCCAAACATTAAACGGGCTCAATTATCCACGACACCGTAATTTAAAAGGCATTGTGCTTGCGCCGTCCCACTAGTGTGGGGAGGCGGACCGCTTCCCCCTTTTCGGTCCCAAAAATAGTTACTATAGGGTACGCCCACAATCAACCCAGTACATCTCTTCCCATCTGCGGTAAAACAAGGGGTCTGTCTCCCTATCGTATCCCTAAACCTGAAGTCAGAAAAGCACTGCCAACCAGTAGTAGGTCCCTCCGAAAAAAAAAAACTATGCTTAGGATATATCGGCTATATCGGTAGCGCTTATGATCGTTCAAATGGTGTCAATAATGGCCAACAGGATCACAAGTTCACTAATATTGAGGTCAGTGCGGAAATACCTACTCAAAGGCACGAAACAAAAAGCCTATCTACGCAAATCCGCCCTGTTATACCAAATGCTATTCTGTTTTCAATGTCGGATTAGTGTTCGACGTCAAAGCAAGTTGTGTGCGCTCAAGTGACGCAGGATTACGCGTCCCCGTGGGAGATTACACCAGGCCCCAATGTTGCTATTGATACTAGACGGGACTTATGCAGTCAGTAAAGTACATACCGAAAAGGCATTATCAACCTTTTCTATCCTGTAATTTTTAAGTTTGGATGTTTGTAACTCTTTAGAAGAGAAGGTAGTGCCATGCATAGTGCATGACACTACATCCTTCTATGTAACTGAATTGGGCCGGCACGACAGGGGAGGTATCTTTCGCTCACATAACACCGTCGTATAGTGATATCTTCAGTGTTGCGTTTCGTGCGGATTGTGAGTAGCCGGTGGCCTATTGATGATTCTCGTTTGCCTTCTACTCTATAAAAAAAAACTTTCACGCAAAGACTACAAAAATGGCTTGGACGAAATTTCATCATTATCAGCCTGTATCGGTCCACTGCTGGATATAGGCCTCTCTCAATAATCTCCAAGACGACCGGTCTCCCGCTACCCGCATCCATCCCAGACCTCCTACTGCACGGAGATCGCCTTCCCGACTGGTGAACGGTTGACCAACACTTCGTTTTCCTAGACGCGGCCTCCACTCTTTACTGGCCCATCTGTGATCTGTTCTTCTAAGTGTATGACCAGCCTATTGCCATTTCAGCGAGCTTATTCTTCGCGTGACATCGGATACTTTAGCTTTCTGCCTTGTGGCTTCATTACGAATTCTATCGGACAGAGATAACAACAATAATAACAATAATCCAACAATTCTCCTATAATATAAAAAAGTAGAATAACAGAGAGGAGCCTTTTGAGCAGCACGGACGCCCAAAGACATCTAAATTAATATGCAGACGTGTTGCCTTCCATCCATTCAAGGCTCCGATCATTTACCAAAAACTCACCAATTGCATTAAGGGACATGTGGCTGTCACTTCATTGCTAAAATAAACTTTATTGCGTACTCGTACGATGTATGTTTCGATCACTTGATGCTAAGTGATGCTGTCCATAGACATTCGCATTGCCACATTATCGTGTTCACGTCTCTATTTTATTATTATAGGAATTGTCTATGCCATCAATTCGAACCATTGCTGCTTAATCAGCTGACGTATATTGATACAAGCTTTACCAATACTCAATATTTAGCTCATAACATAACACTGAAGCGTGTACAAGCGAGATAAAATTTGCTCGGATTATGGAACAATAGGGTTGTATACCATCGTTAGAAATATCTTTTCAAGATCGATTTTCTAGCTATCTGTTAAGATAGCGCAATTTTTTTTGAAATTTCTACATATAAAAAGATATAGGTTTTTTTTATTATTTAAATTTATTTATAGACTCAGTACAATCGCCTATGATCCTTGGATCCATTCTCATACCAAAATCTTGGGTCTTGGTATAAATGTAATACTCAATATACAAAAAATAGAGAAACAAAAGCAAGTATTGTTAAATTTCGTGGCATGAACAGAAGTAAAGTAAAGTCGACATTTATCCACTTTGCTATTAAAAATAATACTGGTTGTTTGTATTTTATCTGTTGTGGTTGTCAAATTTTATAAATTTAAGTGGGCGTATCACCAGCCAGTTTATGAGAAACCTTTCTGCAGATTTCTGAACCGTAGGACTAGTAAACTGGGATAAAACCAGTAATCGTTTTCTTTTTGTAATAATTTGCATTCCTAGCTTCACACGTGAATCAATTATTATTTTATTAAACAATCCACTAAAATTTTCCTCGAGCATTCTCCTCTATCCATAAGGGATAATTGCTTGAGAATATATTCAGCAAGTTTTGAGAAAATCTATCCCATACGGCTTTTTTAGACTTTGTTATATGATAAGTATATATGTAACTTTCATCATTCTAAAACTATATTTTATTGTTACAGATAAAATGGCTACTTCCGTAAATGAAATTTAAAAAGGTATGTATTTTTAATTAGCTAGAAATATACAGTCATCGCGGCCGCTCTTGATAATTTGATGTAGGTGTGTATGCTTTGCGCGGCCAGCGTCGATCGTATGCTAAGAATAGAACGACACACAAAAAATGAGCTATATATTGATATAAATTTCTTGTATGTTTGTCTGTTGCTCTTGATAACATGCCATGAATTCTACAAGTTATGTACTAAATATAATTCTATAAGTAACACCTACTCTTCTACTTATTTCTTTATTTGTTTATTTCAATTTTACAATTATCGATACTTACAGCTAAACCAAGACGTACACAGAACAGTTTTTTTTATAATTATAAATATAAAAATATTAGGTACGATAACATTAAACAACATCATCAATATATTGGTGCTTCTTAACATCATTGTAAAAAGTAATTAGAATTGGGGATTCCACATTAGGGCAATATATTCCAAAAGGCTCTACGCACATATGCAAAATACAAAATCATAACAGATGTTTTATTTTTAAGCCTGGACGTTTGCCTTATGATAAATCCAAAGGATTTGTACGATTCGTGCCAATAATTTTTGTGTGTTTGTTAAATGTCAGAGATGCATCAAAAAGCAAAAAATTTTGCATTTAGATAAATTAAAAATAAATTTATGCATGTGGAATGCATAATTGATGTTTTAAATGTACGCCAATGTTAATCATTACAAAAATAACTACTTTTACGGATTTTATGGGGTGGACTACCGTGACCATGGTTGCTGTAAAGGTTTTGAAAAGTCGGGCTACATAAATAATTCAATAAACCGCGATAAAATCCGTAAAAGTAGTTTTATTGTAATCTGTCACTATTTAATGTTTCACAGTCCGAATAAATGTTTACTGCTAAAAATATTTTTTAATCATCAACGAACATTAGGAACTGGATTCCAATGTACTCATTGGATATTAGGCAAATCATTTATCATGATAAGTAATTGGGTGGGTACCAAAATGTTTCCCTGGCTTACTAAAGAATTAATCGAATACGGTCTTGACCGAAATTGTCCTAATTGCACATATTGTACGCGACCTGATAAATATTCTGATATAATATAATATATCTGATAAATATGATTCTTTGCCAGTGCAAAGAAAGATACTAATTCGAGAAACGTAATTTCCGAAATTTAAACAAAATTACTTCATTATTAAGACGGTCAAAGGCCTTTTGAAAATCAAAATTAGCCAACGTTAACCTGCCTTCTCTGATCTAACGCTTAAGCCGTGTAATCAACAAAATTAAATAGGTTGGTAGTTGTGGGGCGGCAGGTGTGGAAGCCGTGTTGCGAGTCACTCAGATGCGGCCATATTTGTGCTATTATGTAGGTTAGGTTAGGTTAGGTTAGGTGTTCAATATAGTTTCCAAAACCTTACCTAATCCTGATATGATTGCGATAGGGTGATGATTATCAATTCTAGACTTACAGCCGCCCTTGGCTAGTCACTATTGCGAAGCGTGATTTTTCCACGTCGTACGTGCATAATGTGAAAGTGACATATTGTAGATATAATAAAGTGGTTCAACAAATACGGATGTACAATCCTTAATGAGGTAGGGAGGGATACCATCGGGTCGTACGGTGGAGTGGGTTTTGAGATTTTGTATAGAGAAGATATATCAGGCTCTGAGCATATTCTGTCCACATCAAGATCCGGCTCATAGGGTAAGTTGACTGATCGGAAATTAGCCGCGAAGGCACTGGCAGCCTCATAACCTGATAGTAATCTCCCATCAGCCTCATAATGTCTGCGCGTGCCACTAGACGTACATTGCTGTTTTACAAAATCCCCAAATAGATGGATCTTCTATGCTTAGTCTACATTGCCGATTGCAGATGCCTCGCGTGAGCCGTACCCTCATACTTTAGGGAGGGGGTGAGGAGGCCCGGTCCTACCGGCCAAGATAACAATAGTTATTTTTGCTAATTTTAGATAACTATCTGTGTAGCATCCTTCATATATATGTATTCATGTATATCGTCCGGCTGATGATGATGATGTGTCCTTCCTATCTGCAGAAAAGAAGCCCCCACGAATCCCCTACCGAGCACAATCTCACCTAAACCGATGAAGCTGCACTAGACACTTCTGTCAGCATAGAGAATTAAAAAAAAACTATACTTAGTTTACACCGCTTCGTTGTGACCGAATGCAAGGAGTGAAGTGATACCGCCGTGCAAATGGACCGGAACAACTAAGCTCACTTAATCTGTGATACATGTAATATTATTATGGCGTATTACATATACATGGCCTTTTAGGGACTACCGACGCTCACAGACATACATACAATTGCGGTGTTGATGTGTTTCCAACCTTGTCGCTTCCTCCTACAATGGACCACCAGAAACTCTCAAATTGTAAAAAACGCGACTATATAGCTGGCACTTGCTGATTGACGACGATATCACATGAGCTAGAGTTACCTCCTCGGACGTGTTAACCCTATCCGGCTAAAATGGTGCACGCCAGTGCATCAGTTATTGCCTTGGACGTGTTAAACCCATCCAGCTACAGTGCTGCATGCCAGTAACTCATAGTATGTATCTATAAAATGAATTACAACAATGCAATTTAACCAAGGATTAGAGGATTTAGAGAATCCAAACTAAACGAACTCGATGCGAAGCCAACGCGTTGTAAAATGAACATTATAATTGTATTATGCAGTGTAATATTCAGGCGTATCAAAGTTTTATTCACTAAAGGTTTCCGCTACGGCCAACTTTGCATCAAATTTTCCTCAAATTTTAGCCCACACATGTAAAACGACCTCTTACACCGTACGAAATATCGTTTTCACTAAAAATGAATGTGTAAACTGAATTGACAATGTGTCTCTTTTCTTTTCTATAGGGAGCAAAGCATCATATAAATATAACAGCCAATCAGGACACACATTCGATGTCCTGATATATCCGCACATTATGATTTGTAGATGCGTTCGCCTAATCATAAATAGGTATTTTGTAGTTATCCAACGGGTTTTAAACTACTTATTACAAGGTACTGGCAAAATGTTTGTAAGTGCCTTGCTCTAGCAAGGTATTAACCCCGTTAGATAACTACAAAATATGTAACAAACCTGAAGTCTCAAACAATCATAAATAGGTAGTTCAGAATATCACAAACATTAAATCCACAATTTTTTATGCAGGGAAATTTTCACAAGATCCCCGGAGCCATTTTAGATTTAACCACTAACCGTTGACTGGCCGGGGTACCATAAAAGGTCTGCGGAAACTCCACTAGAACCACATCCGCCGTGCCCCTCAGTAGGCCTTGCTTAAAACAACTTGGCGATGTGGGACAGCAGCGTTATCGGTCGATAGCTTCCAGGCAGGCTTCGGGGCTTGCCCGACTTCTGCAGAACGATGACCCTCCCCTCTTTCCAGGTCTCCGGAAAGTGGGCCGTCCGGAGAATGCCATTTGCGATCTGTGTGAGAGCCACGGCTGCTCGCCTAGGCATCATCACCAGGGCTGTGGGAGGGATATCGTCGGGGCCTGGGGCTTTGCGCCTCGAGAGGCGAAGTGCGACTTTCAGCAGCTCAGAGGGGTAAATGAAATCCTTCCCTCTGAGTGGCGTAGTCGGGCCTTGAAGGAGCTGCTCGTGATGCTCTGCGAACGACGACGCCGCTGGGTGTGGTGAAAACTGCGTGTGTAGATGTGATGCGAGCACCTCGGCGCGTGCCTGCGCTCCGTAGTGTTTCGCTCCTGTGGTGTCTAGAAGTGGAGTGATGGTGGTCTTTGGCCTCGTGAGACGTCTTTTTAGGGCGTACAGGCTAGTGTCGTCTTCGCTGGCATGGAAGACTGTACTCTCCCAGCCTGCTCCACGACACTCCCTCACCTTCGCAGACAGTTCCTCGGCCAGCTTGTTGAGTTGTGACTTGATCTCAACAAGCGAGGCTCGGGGGGAGCTCACCCCGTCGGCGCGCTGTCCCCGGTGCAACGGTGGTCATCGCCGCCCGCGCCTCCTGGATTTTCTCCGTGAAACGTCGAGCGGCGGCCTCCACCTCGTCCGGAGTAGACAGTTGCCCGGCGATGGTGTAGTCGGCTAGGCTATCCCGATAGACGGCCCAATCGATCCTCTCTCTGGTCCGCACTCCTTCCCTAAGGATTACTCCGGAATCACTTGTGACGAGGACCTACCCAAGGTGTTGAGTGTCGAGTTCGTACAGGACCTCGATGTTGACCGTGGCCTTGAAGTTCTGGTGTAGGGCGATGTCCAGAACGTCCGGGGTGCGCAGGGGATCCGTAGGTACGTGTGTAGGACACGGTGATACTTGAACCGTGTAGCCGCGCTCTTCCAAATCCTCCTGCAGCCTGAAGCCAGCGTTGTTCGTGACGGCCGATCCCCAAGCTGAATGCTTGGCGTTCAAGTCGCCGACATACAACACCTGGCCGCCGATCCCCAGCACATTGTGGACATCACCTAGGTCAAAGCAGTTCCCGGGATGTATGTACGGCGCGTAGATCCCGAGCTCTTCCCCCGCCATATGAACGACTATACCAGTCGAGCCCATGTCCGTGAAGGGGCCCTGTCTTAGTTCGTCATGGACGACGTCCCGCCAAACGAGCACAGCCGTACGGCCTCCCGGTCGGCGACACCTCGTCCCTCCGATACGCGATGTAGTTCGGTAGCCGGAGTCTCTGCGTCGGCCTCAGCCAAGTCTCGCCCAGCAGGATGACATGTGAGTCATACTGCTGAGCGAGCAGCCGAAGACTGTTGCTCTCGCCTCCTATACCTCCGGGGTTCCAGTAAGCGACCCTGAGCTCGTCACGATCCATCACTGGCTCCCTGTTGGTTGGCCCCGTGCGTGTGTGATTTGCGCCCTGATGCGCGGGAGCAGACTGGACAGCTCGTCCTTCACGACCGCCCTCAGCTCCTCCCTGAAGATCTCTCGGATTTGCTCCCTAACGTGGACCCTGGGCTCGTAGCGCCGACGCTGCTCCCCTTCCGAGCGCCTCGGTTCCCGCGCAGGTGGGGGGGCTGATGTCCGTGGTGTGGAAATTGGTGTCAGTAGTGTGCGGTGAGTCGGTGCGCGTGATGGTGAGCGTGCATGTTCCGGGTCCCTAGCCTGTAAGGGTACTCGGCGCACCGCGGTCGCGGTGGTCTCCTGTTGCGGAGGGTGGCAGCTTTGGACGGCCACAGCTTGGGGCTTCCTATTGCGAGTACGCCTCCTCTTGGGCTTCTTCGTCTTTGCCTGCCTGGGTTTGGTGTCGTTGTCCGGGGCAGCAAGAGATGCGCCTGGGCCGTATTCGACCTGTCCCTCCCTCCGCAACGGAGCCGCGAGTGCAGGAGCGGCGCGGTGTCGGCCGTGAGGGACCAGTATAAACTGGTCTCCCTGCACAGCGGGCTTAGGTAGGATGGGTGGGTGGATGGCCATGCCTCGGGCTCTGGCCTCCCTGAGGAAGGCTTTACACCTTCGGTCATTGGCCGTGTGGGGGCCCTTGCAGTTGGCGCAGGTCGGGGTGGCTCCTCTCGGCAGCGGGCAGTCCCCGACTGCATGGACCCCATTGCAGCGGACGCACCTAATCTCCCGGTGGCAGTTCGTTGAGGAGTGTCCGAAGAGCTGACAGCGGTGACACTGTGCTGGTACCTGTCTGCCCTTCCACCCCTCCACGATCACTCCGGGTATGCAGAGGAGCCCTCTCACCTCGTGGAGGCGTGTAAACTCCCCGTTGTTCTAGCGGTCCAGCTGCGCGTGGTACAGGCCGCCGGGTCTCCTGCCTCCCGCCGGTATATGCCGCACGAAGCGCACCGGGAAGCCCTGGCCCCTGAGCTACTCGGCGATGCATTCGGTGTCTGTCCCCACTGGCAGATCTCTAATACCCACCTTGGTGGGGAGGTCTGAGGGTGGGGAGTAACAATGCCACAGCACCCCCGGGTTCTCCTTTGTCAAGGACGTCAGTAGGGCCTGGACTGCTCAGAACTCCTCAGTCGACTGTGCCAGGAATCTTATGCCCCTCCCAAAGGGCCGGGCGTTGGGTGCGTGTCCCAGCACGTCACGCAGGGTGCGGAAGTGCCTCTGCCAGTCTGGCAGATACTCCACAACCATCGGAGGGTACTCCGATAGTCTGCGCGGCGGTTGGGACTCACTGGGGTTGCGGACAGTAGTAGGCAGGGATGGGGGGTGGGGAGTAGGGGCACACCTACTAGGTACCTTTCGGGGGCTCTCCAGAGCAGCGGCGAAGCTGCGATGTCGAGTCGCGTCGACCGATCCGCTGGAGAAGGCAGGCTCGACGTCCCCAGCAGACACAGCAGTCGAAACGGAGGCGGCTCCTGGCGTCGTCGACGAGTCCTCCTCGGGCGTCGCTGGGCCAGCCATTTCCGACTCACGAGCCGCAGGTGACGTATGCGGTGATGCAGGCGTTGATGGGCGTGCCGACCGCGGTGATGAACGCGGTGTTCCAGGTGGCGTTGTAGAGGAGGGGGTCGAGTGCCATTCTTCCACTGCGACCACCTTGGAAGGCCCTTCAGCGGGCGGGAACGCCGCGCGCTCCTGCGGGCGTAGCTCCTGCAGCTCCACTAGGAATTCCTTCCTTTTCCTCCTCTGAAGGGAACAGACGTCTCCTGGCTATCGTCCGTTCGAACTTCTTCCGTGGCATTTCTTCGTTGGTGGTTGGACCTCCGTCGAACTCGCTGTCCACTGCCGCTACCTTTCTTCAAAAAGGTCGGGGAGTATATCGCGCGGTGCGGCTTCGGACTTGTTGGGTCTAGGTCTCCTTTTCTTATAATAGACTATACATAAATGTATACAAAAAGCGCGATGGCTTCGCCCGAGTTCTAAACACGGCACGGAATAATAATTATTCCGGACCGCGTTCCGAACAAGGACGAGAGGGCTGGGGCGCAAGCGGGACGGCACTATCACTCCCTCACCTTTCGGCAAGAGAGAGACAGCTAGCGTTTCCGAGTGCGTTGGTGTGTGTTCAAGTTGGTACTTACCTGTGTCATTTTACAGATGTGAGCAGTACTATAAAGACGACGATTGAGCAGCTGCTTTGGTGTAATGTGCCGTCTCGCCTTCCACAGGACGCCCTGCATTCCAGCAGCTGTTGGAGTCTTGGTCTCAATAAAAGAGTCAAAATTCATGATGGGTGTTAATACAATATATTCATTGTATTATTCTTAAAATATAAGCTTCAGCTTTCTTGCTAATTTGGATCTGAAACTGAATAAAAGAACTGTCAGTATGAATTCAACCTGGGGAAAAATATTCTGCTTATTGTCTATTGTTTAATTTCACATATTGAATCTGTATAATGATCACTTATGCTTGTCATAGCGGCTAAGTTTAAACTGCGGGTTCGCAACGCGCCCATGTCAGAGAAGATACCCACAATAAACTCTGTTGTGTACCTATCATTCTTTTGGCTGTGATCATTACTTCACAAAAGTACTTAAATTTAGAGAAATTCTTCCTAAAATCCTTTACGAGTTTCTCCTTAACGATAGCTTTGAATTTGTTTCTTATTACAACAAATCATCGATAACAATCAATATTACTGAGAATTTTATTATAAAAACGTATACAATTACCCATAAATTAATTATTAATTTTATGAATTATTTTTATTTCTAGTATTGGTATTATGCAGGTCACATTTTTACTCTAATTTTTCTATGTTTTTATGGACATGCATAAGATCTTCAAACATATATAGGCCATGCAATGTCATAATTTTTGCAGTTTTAAACTTATATTTAAGCGACACCTGTGGACCCATATCACATAATTGCATGATGAACAGCCCTTTTCTGCAGAAGAAAAATTAAATCAATATCAAAATCATTACCCTATAAAAGAATTCTTAATGATATGATGCCGTGAAAGTAACAGAAATGAACTAATCTAGCTGTTTTTACGTCTGTTATCTGTAGAATTTTTTTAACTCTCAATTCTGCAGATGAAAGTCTGTTCAACAAACTATATATGTGGGGACCCCATTGTATTTTAGCATTTGAAGTTATTCCTTGAAATACCTTTGTATTTTCTAGCTCTATTAAGCTCTATTTCTTCACTATGAAAAGGTACAGTAGTATTATTAGATTTGACATTTGGCGAAGTGAACTATTTACATTTCGTCTTTTTTTCGTTTAATAATAAATTATTGACATTAAACCATTCTTCTATTCTAGAGAAAGGATTACTTACATCATCACTGGCATGTTCACGCATTTATGTTTTGAAAATAATTGATGTAAAATTCACACTAACTGGAATTCACACCAAAGACATTGTAAATAAATACGGCAATTCAAGGCCTTTCAAAGTCAGAGTCGCACTCACGTATAAAAATCAACAACGTATCTGTTAAATTTAAAGTAACCCATTACTATTTCCTAAACAGGTCCTAACCCGTACTAGAAGATAAATTCAATTTTTATATAAAACAAAGAAAAGGACTATACTTAACTTTCATACTTTAGCTAATATCTATGCACCTAGGTCTTTGAAAAAAATTAAAAGTAACCCATTACTATTTCCTAAACAGGTCCTAACCCGTACTAGAAGATAAATTCAATTTTTATATAAAACAAAGAAAAGGACTATACTTAACTTTCATACTTTAGCTAATATCTATGCACCTAGGTCTTTGAAAAAAATTAAAAATATAACACGACGTACATACGAAACACATAATATAAGTACTATTTATTTATTTCAGTAGAAATAACTACCCAGATCCCAATTGGTAAAACCCATAAAAGCAGACCTTCAAGACTTTTACAATATTTAAATTACACATTAACGCAATATTTTCCCAGCTGCACGCGACATATTATCAAAGCATTGGCTAGAAATAAATCATTTCGTTGCATAATTTCTTACCCGCCACGGTAACTTCATAAGCAAGTTATTTAACTTTAAATGAGCTCCTTTCTTCACCTCTCTGTGACAGCTCGGTCGAAGATAAGAAATAGGAACATACGCCACATCACAACATTGGTTGGTGTTATCTTTGGCATAGTGAGTGAACCATAATGCTGATTAGCATTCACCACGTTCACGAGGTTCGTGCTTTGTGGTCCGCGAAGGAAACTGCCGTGCTTTTAGATAATTTTGTCTTAGTAAATTAAATACTGGAAACATTAAATAAATAAATGCAAATTATTATTATATTATATTATTAATCCTATATTCTAGATCATTGTATATAAAGGATTCTATATCTCCATGGTACATAGCTGCGTCTCATCTAGCTGCCCTTTTTCTTCTGGGCTGGTGTAAGTAATTGGAAGCTTGTAATTTAGACTTTGGTTGGGGATGGATATTGTTATCACTTCATAATTTCTTCTGAATAAATTTGTTGCGGGCTCCAACATGGTTGTCCTTTCCTTGCGCTGTATCCTGTAATGATTTAATTATAGAGTCATGTATGCTGTTGTCGATCCAGGTGATACAGGATTAAAGCGTTGGGAACGAGAGGCGGGCCAAGTCCATCAGTAGCTTAGATCTCAAACTTCACTATCATATGCGCGCTAATATTTTTTTGTTTTCACGAGAATCTAACCTAATACAAATTTAATTGTGAATGAACACTTATATGAAAAGGCAGCTAAAGTATTTTATTTGTATTTTAAATAAAAATAATGTTTTGCTGCAACCAAATTGAAATGATCTCTACATTATAGCATGCTACATACACAAAATGTATAGTTTTCCGTAG
>JAFELO010002803.1:21580-43783 GCA_017140195.1 Eumaeus atala
TGTGTGTGTGTGTGTGTGTGTGTGTGTGTGTGTGTGTGTGTGTGTGTGTGTGTGTGTGTGTAAGGAGTATTGTCGACTTACTCAATATGTACGTGGCAGAGAACGTTTTGACTACCATTTACTTTTATCTAGACAATGGGGATCAAATATCTTTGTAATCAAAAATTTATATTCCACCCCCAGCCCTCATTCATTAGTTTTTCACATCTAAAATAATCTGTGGAAGCGAAGGACGCCAAAATACAGTTTCGTGGGAGTACTATGACTGATCGTCAAGCGACGAATTTAAAGGGGCATCCACCCATAGGTGCATTTAAATATGAGAGTTATAATGAATTAAATTAAATGAAATGAAAATGAAGAAGGGATTTGCTACTGAAAAATTCCCTTTTCTGAAAATTTATTACAAGTGGGGTTTTAAAGTATCGGGGGACAAACGGGAAATCGGATCCATTAAGTACGTATTTACGTAAAAATACGTGGCCATAGCAGCTGTGGGATGCCCATTCTGTACGATACGTGATGGCACAGCCATTATTTTCTGGCCAGATCATGCGAGCGAGAGGTACGTGCGTGGTCGCGCAGGGTCAATTCAGCTGAAATACAGCAATGGCACTATACTACCTTTTACTATTAAACTGAAATACAGCAATGGCACTATACTACCTTTTACTTATTCTACCAATACTGCCTAAATATTTTTGGTTATAACCATTGATTTACAAGAAATACTTAAATCATATTTAGACAGACATTTTTATCGCCTTTCTTAACTTAAATAGGCAAGGAAATCAAATTTCAGCTAAGTTTAAAATTAATTGTTTCATGTCAACTGCGCTTCAACTTACTTCTTTAAATTTTGCACACCAAATTAAAAACTGAAACAAAATAGAAGTAACTAGCATGAACTATTTAATCTATTTGATTTATTCTTTGGCTGTAAAGAAATTCGAACACTAATGAATAAGTACTAGAACAAAAGAACTCCTAGGTAGTTTCATTTGATTAAGATTCTTTGAGTCCGCAAACTTTTACAACTAGTAAATTTATTTCACATTATCTAGCCTGTGATTTTTTTAATTAATACTTGTAAATCTCTTTGTAAAATATTTTAATGTGGAGTAAACTTTAATAAACAGAAGGTTCCTTAACACATTTTCAATTGCAAAGTACTTTCGTAAATAGTTATAAAATGATAAAGAGCTTTAAGTAAAAATTAAAATTATTTTCACTTTAAGGTAAAATTATTAAGTTTATGAACAAGTAAAATACCGATGAATCTTGTCATCATATCTAATATTACGTCGATTAAAAAGAACTGACGATATGTGCAAATCTAGTCTAAATATATAGTAAAGCTACGCTGTTGCGTTTCGTGTGGATTGCGAGTGGCCCACTGGCGGTGAGGAGAAAATTTTGGGCAACACCAAATGATGTGATACCTATGGATGTCGGTATGATTTCTCGTAGCCTCCCATATTATAGAGAAGTTGATAATATATTGAATCTTAAAATGTTTATAATGAAAACACTTGAATAAATAAATAAACTTTATATACTTTTTCCACAATTATTTCCATTTTCAACCGGTTTCGACCTATCATCATCAGGTAACACTTACCTGATGATGATGATTCTCTTATGGCTGACTTGTTATTAGAAATTGTAAAATCCCAACAACACTTTGGTCCCAAAACTGGAACCAGACTATTTTTCAAACCTCACGACTATAATTGGACTTGTTTACCACTTGAGACAGTCAAAAGTAAATTGAATTTATATATTTCATTACTCACGTAATACTGCCGTAAAGTGACAGCTGTGCTGCCGATTTTCGTGTGGTCTGTGAGTAGCTGTTTATCGTGCTCACCGAAGAAGAGGTGGAAAGGTGGGAAAAAGATCTGTTTACTAATCGTGTGGATTTCTATGAGCGTCACAGGTAACACTTACGTATACGTAGGTATGATGATAAGTCGAAACCGGTTGTAAATGTAATTGAAAAATAAGTAATTGTGGGAAATTATATAAGGCTTATTTATCTATTCAAGTGTTAACATGACTGTCCATCAAGAAGTGGCAATACATTCAACCAACTATTTATAATGAAAATATTATTATAATTATTATTTACAGTGATAAGTCAGATCCTTTTTCACAAATACTGACTCTCATAGACAACAATACGAGTAAAATCACGATTTGTTGCTATGGAGTAAGTAACGCAATCTGCAATGGGGACCGTGCGTCTGATTGTCACGACACCTAAAGACTGAACGTGCCCTTTTAGTATATTTATAAATCTAAGCAGCACTAATGTCAATGACATTCTTTCGGTTTCACCGTCAAATGTTTCAATTTGTAATAGAGCAACAGAAACGCAAAGGGACTGCAGATGGAACTGGTAAATTTAAGTTTGAGTGACAGCTCGTAATTGACGGCAGCTACGTACACGCAGCATAATATTATTCCCAGCCTCTTATTTATAGTATAGGGGGACGAAAGAGCATAATTATGGTGATGCCTTGCCCTCCTTTTCACCTACCTCCCCAATGGACCACCAGCTACTCACAAACCGCACGAATGCCACACCGTAGGTGTCCCAGTATAGCCGGGAGGCTATTCACAAACAGCATGAAACGCGACATTGAAGGTGTCACTTTACGGCGATATTGTGAGCGAGAAGATGTAGTGTCATGCACTACGCATAGTACTACCTCCCCCTATACAGCATGGCACCACCTCTTCCTAAATCAACATGTCAATGAAGGTGCGTATGAAACCGCGAGAAACAACTACTTAAATATAAACAACGTGGCTGTAATCCGTAGAAGGCTGTGCCGTCTATACCTCAGACAAATGATGTTTAATTTATAAACTTGTGAAAGATGCCCCCATTATCTCCCCTTTGTTAGAGGTTCAACTTCGTCTAGTGTACTTTCATTGCATAGCAAATAGGTTTAAGTAATATTGCCGTTGCGAGTCTGTTGCTTATTGCAGCACACATAATATATTATTTTATGATTCCGTTAGCTTTGATATCACTTTTAGATATTAATTATTTTATTTTATACAAGTGTGTGAGTGCGCGGATATTTTTTTCCTATTCAGTCGTTTACCGATAGAACAGCTGTCCGAACAGTTATACGAAGCGCACGACCCACGGCATTGTGTTCTCTACGGAGCAAATACATGAAAAAACATAGGAAATAAACATGGAGATATACGTTGGAAATACTTTAAACACTAAATATTATAAAAACAAATGTGGGAGAAAGTCTCATATTTTATGAACATACAGCACTTGCCGCTGCCGCGTACGCTGCTGTCGTTATAAAGAGGAAATTAAGTGGTTGTAAGAAGTGTAACCCTTTTTAATTTTCAAAAATACCTGATATTAAGTGTCAATGCTAATAAAGGTTTTAAAAAGCGCGTCTGCCTCGCTACTGTCTCTTTCCTTTAGGCAAAGAAACTGCAACAGCGTATACCTATACATACATATAAAACTGTGGAAACATTATTCAAAGTGTACAAAGAGAATCGTTGCAAGTGTGACAGTAATAATTCAAATTCATTGTATAACACTTATAAAAATGTTGCAATTATGAGGGTGTTTTCGAGTCTCTGGATTATTTTAAGTAAGTACTCTAATTGCCTTGCCATGCGTATTCTGCCTCCTGCTTTGGTCATGTATCCACCCACTGCGGGTGAATGCAGACAGAACATGAGAGTGGATGTGTAGATATTAAAATAAAAACGAGGAGCTATAACTCACACCAACCCGGCATGTAACGTACGGTTCACTTTCCTCATATGAGTGCATAGAAATCCATTAAAACCTCTCCACGAGTTACCAACAGTGCGGCTTAAAACTAAAAAAAAATATAAACCGGACTTTGTGCTGAAAATACTAATGTATAGAAAGTGGGAAAACTATGTATTTTCGAAACGGGTCATGAAATACTAAAAGCACTAGATAAAATACCGCGCAATTTCTGTGTATTGGACTCAATCATCTGACTTCCCACTCACTCCCTCTCTATCCCTTTTTTTAATTGTTTTTTTTTATATATATAATAGCCGTTCGTGCCGGTTTCGCACGGATATTTCACAAAATATGGCAAATATTTGCAAGAATTCAAATTTTATACATTTTAATTTCGGCGTCGTAAACATTTCAAGTTACCAGATGACAGATAGTTCAATTTATGACTAAGCACGTCTGTGTGCACAATTAGTGTAGTAGGGAATAATTTCAACAGCGATGTGAAAACAAACAAAGAAACAATGAAACGTTTCTTCTCTATGACATTAGTATGTATAAGGGAACAAGCTGCGAACACCACCATCTCCTCACAGTACAGTTATAATTTATTTTTTAAATACACGGAGATTAATAAAAAGTTACATGTCAATTAACAGAGTTAAGTTAAAGAAATGACTAAAAAATTGAATTAAAAAGAAACGAAAATATATTGATATGAATAAAACAGTATAAACAATTTAAATAGTTGTAATAAATAAAAATTAAAGCTATTACATTCTTGGAGAGTTGCGTAGGTAGGCGGTGTAGTGAGTGCCGAATATTACAGAAGAGAGCCGGGTACGGCGATGCGAAAAGGTCCAATTTATGCTTTTTCGATCCCGTGTAATGTGTGCACCCCGTGGCATGGAAATTCGTTACCAAAAAGCTCATATACCTGGTACCATCTGTCACCTTTTCAATACATAAATGCGGGTAGTTTTCAACGAGAGTTCAACAGTGTGCGGCTAGAACGAGACATTACTCACTGTTATCTGCACTCTGCTCTCCGCACGGCGCCCGCGACGCAAGAACTTTTGATTTGTGGCTCCATACACTATTCAGACGTTAGCGCCTTAAATTTTCACATACACTACAAATGAAATATATAGCGTGAAAATTTCCTCAGAATTCTGCTTCATTTCTTTGTTTTCATTTTTTTTCTTTAGGATTTAATTGCAACAAAGAGGAGGAGCAGAATTTCATGAATGCACGAGGTGGATATTATCTTTTTTATTCTTTTATTGGGGATGATAAACAAATTTATTCTTCAAGTTTACACTTCACATGAAAAGGTGTTATCATAGTTTACGTTATACACAATTAACCTCGATCAGGCAACCTCGTAGTTACAGTATACAGCCGCAGATCGTTAGGTGCTGGGTTTGAATGTCAGCTTGAATAAAATGTTACTGATATCGTTCAATTAATAATAGGAGCCCGGAGACATGAATTTCACGTGTCTATCACGCATTGCATTATTAAACAGAATTAAAGACCGGGTACATATAGAGTGCACATATTATTTCTGCGCATACACTTATATGCTGTATGTATGATATATTTATATTTATATTCTGCGTAGTAGTCTGAATAGTGGCCGTAGCCGATATTTTGAGAAGAACACTATAAATTCCTGGCCTTTTATGTCATAAGGCTTTTCTAAACTCAATATTAAACAAGCATGTTTTCAAACATAGCACTATAACGCAATTCATACTAAAATCTTAACTTCATCTACCAATTAAGCAAACATACACATGTATTATTATATTATTAAAATGGTGCAATTCTAACTTTTTCAGATGGAGTGAATTAAAACAACATTTTTTCATAAACTAATGCAGTTAAAATACATGGTAGTACAAGAAAAGCTTGAATATAAAAGTTCTCCAATTTTAAGCCCTGTGCACTAGGCAATAAGACCTAATGTTACGCAGTCGAAGGTAATGGTTGTATTATAGTCACATGGCGTAAACAGGCGTTCTCGAGCGGAAAATGGTTATAAATTTGATCAGGCACTGTAGCTCGAAGTAATATCACTCGTATTTTCATTTATTCAATTTATCCTATAATAAAACATTCGCAATGACACGGCGGTTCAGTACAATATATTGAACGAACTGTTGCATGCGTCTCACCATACTTATAAATTTGTTGGAAGTAATGTAAAAAAGTTTCTGTAATTCTTAACTTAAATTGAAAAACATATTTCAAAAAGACAAAATTAAAAAAAAAAGTAAAAGAAAATAGGATAGTTCGAAGCCGTTTTTACAGTGCTATTCCCATTGTTTAATAAGAAGATTTTTGTCAGAGACGGTTACTAACTAGCATTTTATATTGATGTAACGTACCATTGTTTGTGGTTTATGAAAATATCACAGTTTTTAGTCCAAAATATGCCATTTTGTTTTTACCTTTTTAACATACCTGGCGGCACACGCGTTGTGAGGACGAATCTAAAGCCCCGTTCTCACGTAAACTTGATTTATTGCGTGTTAAAAAAGGCGTTGGAAAGGAATATATTATGGCCGACCTGAAATAACATAATAACAGATATGAATCTATTCACTATTCAGTGTCGTCATGTGTAGATGAGTGGCTATTTTCACGTGCGTTAAATAAGCTTCTCGTGCGAACAAGGCCCAACGATTCCATGCCTAAGATCCGTCCAGCCCTTCAAAATGAACACACGTACGCTTGAAAATCATGACCCTCCTTTTGAAGCAATAGGTAAATAATATAAAAAATAGAAAACTTCGTGTCCATATATTTGAGACCGCCAAGTGTTTATTGGAGTGCCGAAACGTACGGTTAGTTGGAGACAAGTTTCAGTTGGCATTTCGTACACAACATATTAAGATCTGATACATTCTAAGTTCACTACTTGCATGTTGGAGAGATGCCTTATGCATACAAGTAGAGGAACAAGTAAATTAGTGAACATTCCGTGGAATGAGTTTGGATAAATTGTTTCTGGCTTCTTGCGGTAATGTTTGGTACGTTGTTAATTATTCTATGATACCAGCTGTCATCGTTTAAAAAGAAGGTTTTTCAGAACGTTTCAGATTCCAAGCTATGTACATGAATTGTTTTTAAGTACAATAATTCAAAATATAAACGGGGAAGCCGTATGAAGTTTACTACAATGATTTGCGCAACTTTCCAATAAACTTACTGGCAGATGTTTTGGCTTCTATTGGCCCCCCTCTTTAATAGTTTATTTGTGCGTGATTTTGGTCTCGTAAATCATTATCATTTTCACTTTTCTTTCAAATATGAACGAAAAAAAATATCACAGTGTCAAAGGTCCCATTGCGGTCGCAGAACACAATTCTACAATTTCTATTATAATTACACAACAATATTTACTTCTCTGCGAGCCATACATCTTTTAGTAGGCTCGACCAGCTGGCTCTTGGGAAATAAAACATCAATCAGTTCACCGGTATGTACTCTATGAAGCATCGTATGCTGTGTACACAATTTCAATCCAGGTTATTTGCTTTTAAATATTAAATTCGCTTTACATTCAAAATGTGTTGTGACTCAGCTTGGGTTTGATTGTGAAATCTGTTAGTTACTTTTTGTTTTTGATTTAGTTTCAGTGAGAGGTCACTTAGTGGGACAAAGCTATACGAATTATCAAAATAAAGACAGCTTCAAGGAAAAAGTTCTTGACAGACATGCAAATATTTTCCTTAAATATTTTTGTATAGTACTAACCTACCTATATCTACCGAAAGCCTTTTCGTCTCATTCCACATTACATACAGACGGTTAATAAATTGCTCCACGCCTAAAAGTAATATAAAAATTACCAATTTATAAAAGTAATATATTAATTAAAAATTACCATGCACTGGCAAGATATTGCTACCTAAGCAGTAAAGTCGCCATTTGTGTACATAAATTTTGCTTTTATATCGTTATGTTCTAAAATTGTCTGTACTTATGTTTGTGTGTAAAATAATTATTAATACATTCACTCGTTCATTAATTAATTCATAACTTGCATTAGCAAAGTTCACAGTGTACAATATAAAACTTTTTTCCCGAGCTATTCAAGACCCCGTGTTTTACGGCGCAGATAAGGTATAAGTACATAAAGAAAAGGCTAGTTTTCAGAATGTATTACCGCTTTTTTCTGTTTCTTTTTCGTATGATGTTATGTCGCGCAGGAAAGGCTGATCTACAATAAAAGTTTCCGTTATTTTTTACTTTAATGCACTAACACGCTACACGAATACGCTGTATCACGCTGGTTTAAGCAGGAGGGTGATATTCAGGGCAGTAGGGCGCGACGGCGCACGGATCACTTCATAATCGTTTGTTTCGTTACGTATGTGTTTTACTTACAAATTAAAAGTTCTAATTATCCATTAGTATTTAGTCGTCCACGATAAAAATGCGTGGATCAATGTCGCTGAACTAATTGATGCCCAGCTCATCAATTATACATCAGCAGGTGCCGTTAGAAGCAGTGTCTGTGTCACCACCGCGTCATCCGGGGAACACCGCCGCTTGACCGCCCTTCTGTGCGATAGAAATATTGCATATCGTACCTACACCCTGGAGGCTGAACGCCTCCTGGGGTTCGTCATCAAGGGGATCCCGAAAGAGTCTCCAAAGACAGAGTGACGGCTGACCTAGGCAGTCAAAACATCTCGGCACTGGAGGTACACCGGATGTTATGTCACTCAAGAAATGGTGACGAGAAGGCGAGTGTACCATATAATATGGTACTAGTGATTCTCCCCATGGTGTATAGTGATTCTCTCCAGAGAGCAAGGGCATCCATAATCTAAAGACGATATGCGGACTCACTACATACCGCATAGAGCCAGCGATCCAGAGAAGGGCACCGGGGCAATGCCACCGGTGCCAGCTATATGGGCATTCGGCACGAAATTGTTATGGAGGCTCTAGGTGCTTCAAGTGCCTGGGCGACCACAGCACGGCAGACTGTCTCAAGGACAGTACCACCAAAGAGCCCCCATCATGCGTGCTGTGCGGCGACACGGCCAACTACAAGGGGTGCCCGAAGGCCCCGAAATTCTTTAAGCGGAGGATACCTAAGCCCCAGGGTATCCCCAAGCCACAGCCCAGGGGACAAAAGGCTCCCCCTCAGACGCAAAGGCGCCCGATACAGAAGCAGGATGATTTCATCCCTGCCCCCATACCCACCACCAACGCGTTGTTCCCCCCGCAAAAGGCCGCGTGCCCACCTCCGGAGCCGAGGCCCTCCTACCCACACCCCAGCAGCCACAGAGGGCCCCGATGCCCCAAACACAAAGGAGTCAAATGGCCCCGGCTCCTATGCCCTGATGTCCCTGATGCCCCAGACGCATCCGGCCTTAGATCTAACATCCATGAGTTGCGGGATTTCCTCCCGAAACATAAAATAGACGTCCTTCTAGTGCAGGAAACTTTCCTAAAACCTGGCCACGCTAATCCGCGTAATTGCAATTATAATATTGTTCGAAACGAAAGGACCCGATCCCGTCGTGGGGGTATTTTTATTCTAGTTAGCTACCTTGACGCTATTTTCAAAAATTTAAACGCAGATGACCCAATAATTTTAGCTGGGGATCTCAATGCCCAACACGTGGGGCAATATATATAACAACAGTCGCGGAACTGTCCTTAGAAAATATGTCGATGATCGTAACATCATCATCAACACTCCGTATATCCCAAACCCATTAAACTCCGAACAATAATGGGTATATACGTTCACCGAGTACAATCGATATAGCACTGGTTGAAAACATTTCACTCGTCATCAAGACGGCTGAAACGTTACACGAGCTTAACTCGGACTATAGACCCGGTTTAATAGAAATAGTCGATTATAGATTTATTAGAGATATTAAAATAAAGAAAAAGATCATTGTATATAAATTACTAAAAGATAATTTAGCAAACGTCAAACCAAGTGAACTCGATAGTATCCCAGATAGTACAGGCTCTCCTCAAGCTGCTATCACGGCCACATCCGTAGTTACCGCCCTACTGGTTAGCAAAGTAGGAGAATCGCCAATCTCTCTCCTCCGTCCCAGGGGACTGTTTAGCTCACGACGTTAGGGACCTAAGCCATCAAAACAATACGGCGAAACGTCTGCACGATCGCAACGAGGCGAAATGTCTAGACAAGCCATAAGGCAACTAGAAAGAGAAGTCAAAAAGGCTATACCCAAGTTCATAAACGGGAGATGGGATCACTTCGTAAACGAACAATCCCGGTCTCATACGGCCTACTAGCGAGGGCTGTGAATTCTGAACCGGTGGCTCAAATGCCACCACTAAACCGCGAAAATCCATTACCTGCACTAGAGAATGACGAAAAAGCAGAGTGTCTAGCAGACATACAAGAGAATCAATGCACTCCTAGCTCCCTCCCCACAGACCCCTCCCACATGAAAGAGGTAGGAAGTATTGTAACGGCCCGACTGGCTGTGCCACTGGATGATGATCATGAGATCATACGTCTGACGGACACAGAAGAAGTAAAAGATCTAATAAGGAACATTTACTCAAAGAGGGTCCCTGGGCCCGATGGAATACCCAATAAGGCGCTGAAAGAGCTGCCTCCCTTTATTATACACCTCCTAGTGTGCATTTTTAACGCCCTTCTTATTCTTCATTGCATCTTCCCAGATATATGGAAGGAAGCCATAGTGATCGGCATAGACAAACCGGGTAAACCCCAGGTGGAGCCAACTAGTTACTGATCCATAAGCTTCATAAGTTCGTTAGGTAAAATCTATAGGTAGGGCCAGCCACGCGGCGCGAGCGCTGTCTTCTCTGATGTAGCAAGGGCGTTTGACAAGATTTGGCATCTAGGCCTCATCTTCAAACTATACCAGTTAGGACTGCCTGACAGACTGGTAATGATTGTAAATAGAAACCTAGCAAACAGGCAGTTCCGCTACAGAGTGGAGGGCACCCTGTCCTCCCCTCGTCCTCCAGAGACGGTTGTCCTCAAGGATATGTTCTCTCTCCTACCCTCTTCAATCTAAATACTAGCGACATACCGCGACAACCCAGCGACCAGCTGGCGATGTTCGCGGACGACACCGCACTGTGCATTAGATACCTCCTCCAATACGGAGCCAAACTACTCCAAAAGGCCGTCACCAAAATCGGTGAATGGAACTCAGTAAAATGGAGAATAGAGATTAATGTGGAGAAAAGTAAGTCAATATTATATTTCTTCTCATTAAACCACCCCTCGCATAGACGGGGAAACATGCCTCCCATCCTGCTCTACGGTAACGAGATACCTTGAGCAGAGACGGTGAAATACTTGAGAGTCACCCTCGATAGGTCGATGAGCTTCATGAATCACATAGATAACGTTATGAAAAGGGCACGATATGTCGTTCTTAAACTATATCCTCTTATAAACAAAAAGAGCAAAATGGCGTATAGACAAGTATCACTTTGTATATTACATGCATTCGACCGATCTTATCGTATTACAGTGCAGCATTCGCGCACATATCCCCTACCCCAAATAGAACGTTTGCAGATAATGCAAAATAGTCTACTGGACAAGCGCCGCCAACCAGTATTAGGTTTCTCCGAAAAAAAAAGAAAAAAAAGTCTCGTTTGACATAGCAAAATAGTAATTCGCCCAGCTAATGCATTACGTTAAAAGAAAATAATATTCGCAAGAAAACTTCCTTTGAAAGTATACTGACCATTTTGCTACAGCAACAAAATATTAAAAGTAATTTTCTTTCGCTCCGTGTTGTTTGAAATTGAGTTTTATCTACAGGTGACCAGTTACGCTTTTCCGTAGTAAAGCAAATATTTTTTTTTATAGAACAAACGTAGGTCCATTGCGGGATTTTAGAGATCAAAATAGTTTGTTTACCGCAGAATTATGAGGTAATGTAGAACCGCTAGGCATAATATATCCCCCCCAAAGGTACAAGCATTGTCATAGTATTGGGGCTAGTAGCACGGGGTGAATTGAGACATCTATGGTGAAGACAATGTAACCGAGGAGGTGGCGCTCCTAGTACCCCTGTCATAAGAAGAGGGGATAAAAGAGCAGAAGGAGGTAGCGCTATTGATCGCGGTGCAATGGGGCGAGGTTTCCATACTCTCCCTATTGCACAGTCCCAAAGTTGGTGGTATTATCCTGTGGTGCGGAGCAACCCCGTCTATGGAGGTAGCGTAGGTCCCTTAGGGGGCTGCTTAGCCGTCGAGGTGCCCTGATGATTTGTTGCTCCAAGGCACCTCACCAAAGGCGGCAGCGATAGCACTAGCGGTGGTTTTTATGGGTATTCGGAGCTACAATATCCCGCTAGCAATATTATATATTATTAAATTCTATCGCAGCAGTATTAAATTCTATGGCAGCCATTATTTTCTCAGTGTGGATAGCTGTTATCATTAAGTATATTCTTTAAGTAAATAAATAGCATAGCTAAAGCGTAGCCCCTACTGTACTTAATTTGTATACCCTGTAATTCCATAAGTATAAGTATTGAATATAAAAATACTTTTCTATTAGGGCCTAGTTCCTGAGATAAGCGCTTTCAAACACAAAAATAAATTATTCAGTGTTATAAATACAGATAAGCAGTAAATTTTAAAAATGAAAGAAAACCTAATTTAGCACCTGATTAAATAAATAAACTTATTATACTTTTTCTACAGTTAATTAAATTGAGGAAAAAATATATAAAGTTTATTTATTTATCCAAGTGTTAACATGAATTTCCACCAAGAAGTGACAATACATTCAATCAACTATATGAAACCTAATTTTACCCAAGAGCATAGAATAATATAATATCGATACTAACGTCACAACACTATTTACTTTCCTACAAAGTATCCCACGTCTTTGATTATTTTATGTGCACGATAAGGTGTGAAGCAAATTTAAGGAATCGCCAACTTTCACCATCCCGTGGAACTGGAATGTGTGTCCTGGGGTGTAACGACGAGAAACAAATAATCAACAAACTTTGGTTTTTGTGTTGTGTCACCCCAAAACTTTTCCCATTGATAACCTTGGTAATTTATAAATGAGTTTCAATACAGGGAAAAAGGTTTAAAGTTGAATATAATTATTTATCGTGGTGCTCAGTGACAGTTTTTGCAATAAGTGTATGTGCATGGCAGTGAAGCCGTGTTTCCATTGCCAGATGTATCTTTCGCTAACATAGCACTGTGGCTAGGTTTCAATAAGGTTCGTTGCAGTAAAAACCAGTCCAGTACGAGTCAGACTAGGACTTCGGTGAAAGCGGCCATCTCTATTGAGAAGAGCCATCTGCGCGGGGTATGTTATAGTGCACAAGTGTTTGCGCAGACAAAAGTGCACTCTGTCTATTCCTTCATTCTCCCATTCCGACGGGACGGCAATCTGACACGACCGGAGAGTCATGGGATGCAGGGTCGATGGCTTCACGTGCTCTCCGAGGTATCCCCGTGCCTCTAATATCGACAACTTCCGAATTTCGGACAGTTCTTTGAATTTGAAAAATGCTGATAGCACTTTTTTGTACAGGCCGTTGTTTTGCACCTGGGATTCAAACCCGGGAGCTCACGTCTGTGGCTGAACATCCTTACCACTAGACTTCGAGGCAGTTAATTTTAAATGTAAAAGTTAATTTTAACATAACTAAGTAAGCATATCAAGCGTAAACTCCATTTGCAACTTAAACAAATAAAATTTCTATGAACTGAAAAGAAATGAAATACTATCTCTAAAACAGAATGATACTCGTATATCTGCTCCTTAAAAGTATTTTCAATATCCGCAGTCTTAAGAAATTGTGTTAAATTTAGCGGCTCCTTATCTTGAAGCCATCCATCTAGTGAGATAGGTCCACAAGTGAGCTATAGATCATCCTACACGCCAGGGACTTGTCATTTGCTAGCATGAGATTGATGGACCCCGACGTGGTTTCTAGACCTAGAATTGAGTAATAGATCTTTCAATAAATGAACAAAAACTTTTCAATTTTGGTCGGCTGTCAATGCTATTAATTTGATCGTATTAAATGATTGTGCGATATTACTAAAATGTTGTGATATGCTATAGCATTTTTATACGATTAGGGTGTTTGAGCTCACATTATACCGCATCGAAATGACAGCTATACTGTCGCGTTTAGTACAATTTGCGACTTTCCTGCTGTCTTATTAGCAGGGAGGAGCGAAAAAGGAAAACTTATCTGGTTAACAATTGTACTGGTGTCTGCGAGGGTTTATATCTAAATACTAAAAAATGACTTGATAAAACTTAAAATAACTTAAACTTAATAAACGGCTAAATTAAGTTCCAATCTTCGCGAATTTCGCACCTAAAGAAGAATATGAAGTTTAGATCGGTAATCTCGGGTATTGAACATCATTCGAAATCATTTAGAACTGTCTTTGTTGTCTGTTAAAGCCATGTACAGCCAGCATCAGCTGTCTTGCGGACACAGCATTATCTTTCATAATGTAAATTTAAATTTCCAGTGCCAGTGTTTATAGCTGAACTCCTTCGAAAACGCTCCACTAATTTTCATAGGAGTATAGGTGCTAACTATTTTACTTGAAGAAACCCCCTTTTATAAAGTTTTCGAATTCTAATGTTTTTTTTTGTAATTATGCTCGAATTCCGATATTTGAGTGATGACTTGTTCAATTAGTAACGTATATGGTCTCTATAACAGTAATTTGTTGAGAATATTTTACAGAAATATATTTTCAACCCATACGCCATATAAATATTTACTTACGAATTAACTTACAGTTTAAATTAGTTGAACATATAAGATAAGCCAAACCGGGGGCAAGTTTTAACATTCAATGATGAATTTAATTCATAAACGGAAACCAATACAAAAATACTCATGGCTGCTTTTATAAATATAAAATCTTAAACTTATTCCCTCGGATATTGCGGCATAAATTCTATGCGAATACATTATTACAATGCGGTTTCATATCTAGTTCAAGTGTTTTATTATTGTGCCGAGCGGATTCTAATGTTATCGGATTCAATTTTATTTCGCTCATGGATTCCAATTTATTTTATTCAAAAATAATTTATAGTATGTAATTATAATATATATTTATTATGCGAGTAGCAGGAAATCGGTCTTGGAGTTCATTGGAAGAGATTATTCAGAACTGGACCGACACGGCCTGATAACAATGACGATGATGGATTGAAAGGATTGAACTTTATATTTTAGTTATATGATGTTTCTGTAGCTTTTTATTTTCCACGCTACAGACTGAACAGCGTGACGGACTTAAATATTATCCTTAAATTCGTCTTAATACCGCAAATGACTCTGGGTACATTAAAATATTCTTCAAGCAATTTGCCTTTAGTGCCCTTGCAGGGGACACGCATGTAGCTTCTTAATGCTTGTGTAAGCAAGAGTTCGATATACGTAAATCAGTCAGCACGGAGTTTTCATTCGAGATGATTGCAACCAAATAAACACAAGTCATTATTTAACATTCACCATGAACCATAATTTCCACAGTTTGTAACTTTAGGTTATTTTTATCAAACACTTCTATTTTATTCTCTATTATTGTTTTATTTATTTATTTGCAATGGACGTTATACATAGTAGAGATCAAGTGTCCAATATTTTTCGTCGTGTGACATGCAAATGATAAACTTTACTTTGTTATTCGTAAAGTTTATCATTTGCATGTCACACGGGGGTAAACAATTTTGAATCTGGCATTCAATATTTTTCGATTATAATAATAGTACAGAGTCCGAAGCTTCTGAGATGAACCTTCCGTTCATTTCACTTTCATTATTTTTTTAAATTACTTAAATAAGATAATATCAATGTGGTTTAATTACACCACATTTCTAAGTAGACAAAAGAAGTATATAGCCTATTTCTCGTAAATAAAAAAAAATACTCAAGATTTTTGTCATGTACACAATTATATACTATCGCACTATACACTATACATGATTATATTAAATCCATGACCTAAGAGCGATTTGAACCCACAACCAGTGGCGTGACGGGTACACAAGACCCGCTTCGTTACCAGCCAGTTGAAACAAAGTTATTTTTTTTAATGCCTAACAAAATGTGCAACGAAATTTCGTCGCACTAAAAGCATTCGGATAGTGATTTTGCCAGAAGAGGATTTCGCAAAAGATCTCTCACTAGTACCAAAATAGACGACTCGTAAAGTCCAATTGGTGATTAGATCAGACTCATCCAAATTGATTTCCGAGTGTTCCCGATATTCCTTTTTAGATTACACTGTTTCGATTCTGGTACATAAATGATAGGTAAAAATTAATAGAGCATGTAATAATACATAGACCTTTTTCTCTTTTATTGTTTTCTTTAGCTTATCTAAATTTGGTGAAGTATTCCAACTAAAGCGTAGATAAGCGATTTGTGAGTAGCCGGTGGCCCATTGTGGATTGGAAAAGAGAGCAAAGCATCGACATAGTAATTATGTGATGTTAATTAGCATCGGTAGTCGTTAAAAGACACCGATTTCTCGTTTGCGCCCTATTCTATAAAAAGAAATAAAGTAAAATTTATTATGATACATTTGGAGAGTAAATGTAAGTTATGATTAAGAAGAGAAGAATTAATTTTTGTGTATTTCTGAAGCAATGAGACGCGCCATACTCGTATTAGACTACTCTCAGCTCAATAAGATTACGTTATACAACGAAATCTTATAAAAGACCAGATATATTTTTAGGTCACGGTAGATAATGGTGCTAACCAATAAAACTACAATAAAACGAATCTGTTTCTTATGTACATAGTAAATTTCATCAAATTTTGTGTTATTATTTTCAGAAAATATGCGCACCGCATGATATCGATATAAACTTAAGATAGATATCGATAGCACTCCGGGTGCGTGAGCTGTACAGGCGAGTAATGGCCGCCGGCCATCGGTAACTGTATGGTAAAAATTTCAAATACAATTAGGAAAAAAATAAGCATTTTCTTTTTAAATATTCGGAAACAGAATTGAGTGCTGAATACGCTCTGTGATTTCCTTCAATGTCTTACAAAACAACCCGTATCAATATCAAATACAAAATGAACATTTACTTGTAACTCATGTACAACATTGCTAAATCAACGAAATATATAGCTTATGCATAATTTAGTAATAATAAATACTAATAATTCTATACTATTAATTCCCAAAGTATAGAGCATAAGAGTAATATAGTGACAATATTAGTCAGATTATTACTTGAAAATACCTTTGAAGATTCTACATTCAAATTGTAGTACACTATGAAACGTAAATTTTAAAACCAATGGGAAATTTAAAGTCCATTATGGTATCACAAATGAAATTCGAACAAGAGCAAAACAAAATTGGAAAGACCATTCGAAAAATACATACTCTGGTATTATATTGTTTTGGACAGAATCGAATCTTATGGAAACAAAGAATATCCATTCTTTTGTATCAATACTAGATGTATTTGAGAGAAAATGTATTTTAGAATCAATTTCGAAATAGAAAACTGAACTGAATTTGTAATGTTCTCTGTTGTAATGGAATTTTATTTACCGGTAGAATTGGATTGTCTGTTAGATTGATTAGATATCACTAACTAGGTATTTACGGATCAGCTTACCTATTTACCTGACTGCATTAGATGGGGGGCAATTGTATTTCGAGTATGTTTAGGTATGTGTAAATAGGTGCGTATGTAGATTTCTACGTTGAGATGAGTGACTGGTCAGATGTTTGTGTAGATGTCAATACATTCGTCTTGATAATGCGAGTAAACTAATTTTAGACTTTTAATATAACAGCCTTATATAATTTGAAAATTGTTGTAATTGTTTTCCTTTTCCTACCCAATGTGCCTTTAGTATGTCACAGAATATCAACGTTGGGAATATTTGTCTCTTATTCCCAACTTTAATGCCGAGTGACTCCTTTCCAGTGTAAGTTGTATTACTGTATAAAATGTACCCATTTCTACTGTGTGTCATGTTGTATGTTTTGTCTATTGTCTACTTTAAATTATTATAGTTATATAGTGTTTGTTGCAAAAATGTATATGTGTGTGAGTGCATGTACGTATGTATGCCTGCTTGCATGCACGCGTGTATGCATATATATATTTACCAATAGTTTTAGTGTATCAAATTATTAGTGTCCATCTAATAGTAGCATATGCTATAATGTCTTCTATAATGTAATTTAGCACCGAATAAAGATTATTATTTATTTATTTTAATCATTTATTTAATATTGGGGGAAAGGAGAGGATGGGTACCATACGCGAGTATTTTATTTATGCTCATGTATGTAGGCATAGGCAGTAATCAAACGGCTGCTCGTTTGCACCCCTTATACTGAAAAATACTTCAAACTTGTAATCCTAAAAAACAGCATTGCACTACGGACTGTTATATATTGCCATAAGGTTAAGGGCAACAGAGGCTGATAGTTTTAACCATTACCCTCCTTCTGACTTATTCGGGTAAAAGCAATGTTAACAATAACCAGTGCACATGCACACATAATCTCTCTTAGGACGCACGTGCCAGGGATTCCTAAACGTCTTTTTTTTTTGCGTAGAAATAAATTTAAGCAGAAACGTGTTTCACGTACGTGTGTGGCACGTAGGTATCAGATAGATGTTAATTGATGTTATTAACCAGTATAAACAGTATTTTTTTTTATTTAAGTTACATAATGTATACCTGTATTAGAAGACGACGTTCTACAACATTCAGAATTCGCGTCGCAATTTTTATAGACAATTTTAAAAACTTACACTAGGTACCGATACTTCTTTAAAATATTAATATATCATGTATTGCAAGGGTTTGTGTATGAACGAGTAGGTATGTATGTGTGTGTATAGTGTGATTTTGTTAAGTATGTGTGGCGTGATAATTTTTGTGTGTAGTACAACAATTTATGCATTAGTCTTGTCATATGTGTTTACGATTAAAAACAAGTACAGCACCTAATCCCTATACCTTTTAATATATCTATATTAATACTAATATAATAAAGAGGAATGTTTAATCTTCACGTTCTGTTAATTGTTTGTTTGTGTGTTTGTATGCACTGAATAGGCTCTGAAACTACCACATCGATTTGAAAAACCTTCTACTAAAAGACTTAGTCTAACCATAAGTATTATTATAATTAAAAATAAAAAAATATTATATTTGATTTTGGAATCTGTCATTTTTGTACGATTTTTCATCGTGTTTTCTCATTTTGGTACCTATGCATTGTACAATATTTTGCGATAAACGGAGTGGGGTGATAAAGAGAACAGAAAAGCTGTGATTGTATTACCCGGAGTAGATATGCAGCCAAATGCGATTTTTAAAACTCTCTTTGCACTTGGTATTAGTGAAATGTTTATGTGCCGGGCCTTAAATTGATACAAAGAGACTTCCTCTATTTGTGACATGGAAAGGTGTGGCAGTCCATGTAATGTTCGTACGAGAAAGTTAGTCAAAACAGTAAGCGAAAGAATTCGAAGAAATCCTGCCCGGAAGCAAAAGATTTATCTCTGGACATAAAGGTAGCGCTTGGTACCAAGTAGCGTATTTTAAGAGATGTCTTAGGACTTGCAGCCTATAAGAGACTCACTGGACATTTCTTAGCATATACGTTAAACATGAATAGGGTGGTAAAATCGAAACAACTACTGAATCGGTGCGGACAGGAAAATTTTGTGTATGATTGAGATTTTTTTTACATTTTGAGCAACATGAACATGAATGAACACAGAAAATGACCGTAATTATCCGACTTCAGTGGTAGTTTGGTGGGGTGTTATTATGAATACTCATTCATAATAACACTGACTGAGCAAATTTTTGTGAAAAAGGTATCAAAATATCTGCGCAAGTGTATTATTCTAATCTTGACAAGTTATTTAAGCCCCTTACTAAAACCATGGTCAATAACCAACATGGTCCTTCCAGCAAGACTCGGCGCGGGGTCATAAAGTCATGAAGTCTTGGTTCGAAGTGAAATTCGAGACGTTCGCTTCGACTTCATCGGAGCTGAAGACTGGCCGTCGTGTAGTCCCGATCTTAATCCGCTGGACTATTTTTTTATGATCGGTTTAAGAGAGTAAAGCTTGCTCTATACGTTTTGATAATTTGGAGTCCTATAACAATCCATACGATTGGCAGCGTAGAATTTCCCCATGCAAGGAGTGCGCGCTTCTATTTGCCTCATCGTTTAAAAGACTGCATTGCAGCCAATGGCGACCAATTCAAATAAGCTTTTCATATATATAATTGTTCTATATTTATGTATTTAAATAATATATTGTAAAGACAATAAACGTTATGTATAATGTAAAAGAATATTATTTTCTTTGTTGCAATATTTATGTCAAGACTGGGCGTAACATGTCGTAAAATCTTAGAGATCAGTATGTAAACTTCAATAATGTAACTTAAGGTATGAAGAAATTACCATAATAGACGTTTATATACATATATATATGCAGAAATTATTGATAATTTGCTATCCCGACACATCTTTCTCCGTCATAATTGAAAATTGTTGTCATGGTAACGTGTAATATTTACGAGGCTGAGATTATAGTTCAAAACGACTGCCATTTTGTATATATCCGTGAGGGCTGCTAGTATCCAATATATACTAAAAAAACAAAACAATAGCACCAACATACACCTTAGTATACAAATTAAGGTTTGTTACAACCTTCTACAATATTTTTTAATATTCCAAAACGAATTATTTTCTTTCGCGTCCGCATATTACCATATTAATCTCTGTTATAACTAGAGTAAACACGTTTTTAAACCTTAACTGATTAAATTTTATAAAGAAACAGTATTTTACTAAAGCAGTAATCCTATAAGCATCTTGCCACGGAACGCAAATAGAGATTATGGTAACTTTCTTACCCGCTCACAAGTTTAATATTTCACAAAATGTTACTTAGGGTTATTAGCTCTATACCAACGCGTAAGTATGCCCGCGTGATATATTTTCATTAATTTGTTTATTTTTTACAGCAAGCTATTACAATATTTTTAGGGTTCCGTAGCCAAATAGCAAAAAACGGATATATATTGATGTCTTAAGTTTACGTTAATGTTACTCAGTACAATAAATTACGGATAATTCTACGGATTTTGTCGCGGTTTATTTGATTTTACTGGCGAGACGTTTCAAAAGCTGTATGGCAACCACTGTCACGGGTGGACCAGGATGTATAGTTTCGTCATGTCCGTCTGTCCGTTCGTATGTCACAGACGTTTTACACGGAGATTATGTGTATCGTATGTATGAAATTACGACGACATGTGTAATCCTTAAATCGCTACAAAATGAATTATATATTAATTTGATTTGATAGTAAAATTTTGAGAAATAATATTACTAAAGGCGGGTAACACGGAGGATTATTACTATTAAACTACCCAGGGGAAAATATTTGAACGAAAGTTGGTATGAACAAAATCAGTTCAGTTGTATTTATTTTATTCTTTGTGTACATATATTGAATTTATTAAAGATAACTTAAAATCTAGAAATACATAGGTGTGCTTATCGTTATTAGAGATCTCTTCTGGCAAAACTATTAAAAGGTATGAAATAAATTAGAAGCGAATATAGATAGTAAGTACATAAAAGATGCTTCGAAATAAAAGATAGCATCAAACAAAAAAACAGTACACAGTTTTTATAAATATACAACTATATTTTTATACCCCATATATACAATATACTTACTTATAATAAATACGCATAATAAACCTAAATAACACACTTAACGTAATACACTTACATATATAAATTGTTTTATAGTAAATATACAAATACAAATAAGTATATATCTACAACGTAGTTAGGTAATGCTTCTTCACTTGTGGACTGGACTTAAAAGTGCCAGGGGCTCTGCTGTATATTTTCCGGAGGGGCATTCCATAACTGTGCTGCACGCACAGTAAACGAGTTTCCGTAAAACGTAGTAGAGCAGGAAGGTCGCTCGGAGGAGTATAAAGAAATCTTTCTGATAGACGGGGAGGGGAAGATGTTTTAAGGATCTCAAATAAAATATGTAAGTTCTGACGTAGGTGGATCCGGAGCCAATAGAGTTTGCTGCGGATTTCAGAAACACGATCATATTTATGCAGTCCGGATATATATCGTATGCACAAATTCTTCAGTCGTTCTAGCCTACTCAAAAGCTTTTCCGTTATGTCTACATAACAGGATTCCGCATAGCCGAGAAGAGGAAGTAAAAACGAGTGGGTAAGTAAGATATTAGTATAAAAAAATGAAAGTTTCTTTAGTGAATGCAAAGAGTAGTGTACCTGCTTAATAATTTCTCTAGTATGAAGGAACCATGACAGATTACAGTCAATATACAGACCTTCTTTGAACTGTCA